>MU748607.1:156961-169192 GCA_026770625.1 Nicotiana glauca
CCCCCCCCCAAACCACCACCGGCTATCCCCTTCCGCCATTCCCCAAAGCTACCCCGATCCCTAGACCACGACTTACTACACTCCCCCGCCCTTACTTATTTCGTCTCCCATAACGTTTGCCTAAATTATATATTTTCCATAAAATATTTGGCTATCTAACCAAATATCATAAAATAAGTAAGAAAACTACTTAATTTTTCAAGAAAATACTTTTCAAGGAAAATATTTTCCTCCTTACCAAACACACCCCTAATGTCATTTTTACCACCTAAAAGAACGTAGTTGCTAGAGTACACTAAGTGGACGTTTGGACATAAGAATTGTAGAATTCCAGAAAAAAAGTGGAAAAAAAAAATCAAGTGAAAATAGTATTTGAAAGTCAGAGTTGTGTTTGGACATAAATATAATTTTGAGTTGTTTTTATATTTTTGTGATTGATCTGAGTGAAAATTTTGAAAAATTATTTTTCGGAGTTTTTCAAATTTTTTAAAAAATTCCAAAATTCATCTTCAAGTGAAAATTAAAATTTTTATGACAAAACACTGATTTTGAAAAAAATATATTAAAAAAACGTGAATAAAAATTCGTGGCCAAACGGGCTTCTGACCATACAAACACCCAAAATTTGTTCTCTTTCTACGCAAACCAAGAAAAAGAAAAAGAGCAAATCTTTCATAATATACAAAAGATGAAGTAAGGTTTCTTTTATGGAAAAAGAAAAAGTTGAGGTGAACAGAGGGACCATTCTTTCTTAATAATAATCCAAATAGATACTTCTTTAGGTAGTATGTAATTGTAGAAATTCCATTAAATGATGTCATTCTACTTAATAGTTGTGGCCTTTATCTTAGCCAACCCCACTTTATCAACTTTCTATGTAACACTACAAGATCATTGTAGTGTGAGGGGCTCCTATGTGTCTTGCTTGCTACTTTTCACAATTTTAGCCAAGTTCAAACCTTTGGGCTTAGGTACTCAACACAAATAGGCAAAAGGAAAGAGGGAGACGTAGCAAAAGTGACGGTGGTGGTGCTCACCGTTCTCCGGTGGCGGACCCAGGAATTTGTGCGAGCGGATTCAAATTTAGAAGTACATAACTTAAGTCGTAAAATAGTAGTTGTCAGGTGGATTCAAATAAGATATTCATATAAAATTTACGCAACTTTAATCGTAATTTATACATATAAACAATATTATTTTTTATGAAGAGGGTTCAGTTGAACTCGCTTGTCACCACGTACGTCCGCATTGCTGCTCACAATGAGAAAAACATTTACTCGCACTTAGTGTTTATATTAAACTATATTTACTTATCATAGTTAAGTGATAAAATTAAGATTTTTTTGAGAAGGTGGTGATAAAATGAGATAAAAATAAATATTCATTAATCATGCTTAAGTGATAAAAATTAATGTACATCACCATTCATACATTAATTAATTTGGTACAAACACTAAGTGCATGTAAGATATTTTCATTGATGGGGGTGTGTATTTTATGGCTAGAATTATAGATTGTTTGGGCAAGCTTTAAAAATCAGCTTATTTTGAGAAGTACTTTTTGAAAAAATATTTTTGGAGAAAAGTAGTTTGTGTTTGGCTAATCAATTTGAAAAGTACTTTTGAGTAATAATTTGTGTTTGGCCAAACTTTTTAGAAAGTAATTTTAAGTATCAAATTACGAATAAGAATATGAAGAGATTTACTTAAAAGTTAGTATTATATAAGTAGATAAATAATCAAAAATTATTTATTGTTAAGGATAATAATTAAAAAAATTATTTTATTTAAATAAAATATAAAAATAAAATTAAAAGTACTTTAGTCTTCCAAAATGATTTAGAGCCTGTTTGGTCAAGCTTCTAGGAGACTAAAAGTACTTTTTTCCTCTAAAAAAGTATTTTTTTTTAAAATTTAAGCTGTTTGGCCAATACAGAGAAGTATTTTTGGCCAACAGCAGAAGCAGTTTTTCTGCCTTTGGGAAGAAGCAGAAAATTCTAGCTTCTTCCAATAAACAGAAGCAGAAGTGGGAAAGTAATTTATTCAAGACAAAATTATCCTCACCAAATATTTTTCAAATTATCCTTTACTAATTTAAGTTTTTTCTTTTCATTTTTGTTTCTAGTTTGTAACTTTCCAAATTCTTTATTGAGTTTTCTTGTTTTTGATTTGTTCTTTGTGTAATGTTTTATAACTTTTCAAATTATTTTCTTCTTTTTAAACACTAAAGCAAATTATCTACATTATTCTTTGGATTATCAATTCTCTTCCTACAAATAATTATTTTTAATTTCTTTTGTTATATGTTATTAGTTCCCGAATCTTCAAAATAATTATCAAATCTAATTTGTGAAAATTACCTACATATAACTAATAAGTTTATAATTTTATCGCATAATCTATCTATATATTATTAAAAGAAGAGGTAAAAATATCACACATTAAGCCTAGTGGCGGCCTGAAAATAGGCCACTTGGCAATTTAGGACAAAGTTAGTAAGGTTAGGTAATATTATTATTTTCTTTTTGAATTTAAATTTTAAAAAAATTAAATTATACATTATGTGGTGCTAATAATTAGTTACTCTTTTTGAATTTGAATTTAAACATACTTAATTATTTTTTTACAAAAAAATTATTTTTATATATTTAAAAAAAATTATTTTACATTCAATGCCATCTTTCATGTTTGTCACTCAGAATAATCTAGTTGCAATTATCATGGGTATACATAATTTCATCCGATGACTTTTTTCAATAAAAATTTCAATTATAATGTTAATGAAGACATTACTACAAAGATTGAGGAAGGAGATAGACCTTCAGATATTACTTTAGAAATGCAAGGCAAGTCTTCTACTAATACGGAGGTGTTGTGTGATAGATGTAAAGATAAAATTATTGACAAATATTATCGTGTGTGAGTGACTTTACTTATTATTTTATGGTAGAGTATCAATATATAGTAATTTGTGGAATAGACTTCTAATTCATACTGAATGATGTATTTTGATGATGCAAATTATCATGTAATAATAAGTAATTATACTAGATAATAGTACATACTTTAATATAACTATATATGTAAAATTGAGTTAAATCTTTAATATGTTTGTTTACTTTATATTTTATATTTTGATTAAATTAAAATAAAAATAATAAAAGTCTCTTACGATAAATATTTGAGTTCATTTTTCTCTTCAAAAGAATTATAAGACCTTGGTACTATCCTTTTTGATAATTTGACACTCAAAAGTACTTTTTAGAAAGATTGGTCAAACACAATTTGTTTACCAAATGTTGCAAAAAGCACCTCATAAATAAATTGGCCAAACACAAATTATTTTTTTCCAAAAGTACTTTTGAAAAAAGTACCTATGAAAAAATTATTTTTTAAACTAATCAGATTTTGGCCGCTTGGCCAAACGGGCTCTTAAATGTATCAAAAGATTATTCAACAAATATAAAAGTTAACCCGAAAAGTCATTATAACTTATTTAATACTTTAAATTAAGTAAGGTTATTTTGGTATATACAATATTTAAACTAAGCGTATTTTTTGGTAAGAAGAAAATTCAAAACTGCTTCTACTTCTAGGGAGAACCGAATTTTATTTGTTTCTCCAAAACTGCTTCTACTTTTAATCATAAACACTTGTTCTTCCACAAAAAACTTAGCCAAACACCTCACATTGATGTGATGACCCATCATCTTTTGTTTTAGAATGCGAATCCGGGTTCCGAGGCCTTGAAAACCTCATTTTCTTTTTTCTCGATTTGTGTGCGTAGTCCGTGCACATTTTAGAAAAGTTTTTATGTGAAAATTTGAGAAAAATGCTAAATTTTGCCTTTTAAATTAAATTAAGTTGACTTCGGTCAATATTTTGGGTAAATGACCCGGTCCCGTGATTTGACGGTCCCGGAGGGTCCGTAGAAAAATATGGGACTTGGGCATATGTCACGACCCCAGTTCGCCCTCCCTGAACATGTCGTACAGCAGCTAGTCCCTACGACTAGGTAAGCCTAACAATGCGGAAGATAACCATAATTGCCGAAGAATAATTAAAACTGACTGGTAGAAAGTATTTAGGGTGTCGCTTGACACATACAATAACAGCTCTCGAAGCTAACAAAATTCCCAAAATCCGGAATCTCACAAATCACAAGCTAAGGGGTACATAAGAGGCTCTGACTCAAGAATATCTATACAAAGGAGAAATACTGAAAGAGCTATACTTACAGAAAGTTAGAAAGGGACTCCTCGGTTTGCGGACGTAGCAGATATACCTCGAAGTCTCTACCGATACGCCTCCTTCCAAGGCTGACACAACTGAGTGGGGGTACCTGTACCTGCACAACAAAAATGTGCAGAAGAGTAGCATGAGCACACCACGGCGGTGCCCAGTAAGTATCAAGACTAACCTCAGTGGAGTAGTGACGAGGAACAGTCAAGGCGCATACCGGTCAAATAAACAGTATAATCATAGGAATAATGGAACCGATATATAAATATGTAAAAGTCTGCATGAATGAATAAAAATGCTACAATTCACAATAAGGAAGAAGGACAATAAGTAACAATGAGAATATAATAAATAATGATACGAAACGACGGCAAAATCACCAATCAAATCCTAGGATCACAACACGGCAAAGGGAAAACAAGTCAATAACTCATACCCTACGATGATGTCCACATAAGGTTCTATTAAACTCTTTTCACAATTTTACCAAATCTCGAACAAACCACAACTCACGAATCCAGCATCTAAAATCTAACACTTGGCATCTTGTGCCCCATCGGTCTCACGGTAATACTGACAACTAACTGGCTAACTAGGGCCACTCTGACATGTATAATGGATAAACGAGGGCGTACCTCCATCCTTAGCAAACTCGGGAGAAATTTACCTTTAATAGGAGTGTTCAAGTATGTGTATGCTTGTGCAAGTGTTTTAACAAGAATTCTACCAACTAGTAAACATGAATAGGGAACGGACCGCACGCATGATGTGTCCTCACAACTTCCGAGTGATAAAGCTCATACAGGTAAGAAACCCACAATCACAATAGTAAACAAAATAGGAATGCCTCCACAGGCCTCACAATCTATTACAATCAACCCTTGACATAGCCCACCTTATTACGCCACACGTGCAAATAATAATATAATAGGCACCGCCTTATCTCGCCACACGTGCATCACAATATTCCCACCTTATTCTGCCACATGCGCAACCCACATATAAGCATATAACATATCCCGTCTTATTACGCCGCATGTGCCAAACATCAATAGTAACAACAGCACGACAAAGGCCTCGTGCATCACAGTACCAACAACCGCACAGTAGAAACCTCGTGCATCATAGTATCAACAACTGCACGGCAGAAACCTCGTGCATCACAGTATCAACAACCGCACGGCAGAAACCTCGTGCATCACAGTATCAACAACCGCACGGCAGAAACCTCGTGCGTCATAGTCTCAAATACGACATAACAAATGACAATATATATAGGAACAAAGCAAGAGAATCAACTCAGGTATTTCCGTTCACCAAAGAGACAGTATAACTGACTCACAAGGAATAACCGTAGCAGAGAAATACTAAGCGCAATAAGAACAACTCAACAAGGGAGAAATAGTATGAAACAACGATTCCATAATACTCAGTTTAACAACAAGGAAGTTAACATGAATCAAATAATTACAATTAAGGAGATGTCAACTAAACATAGGATGTCTAACTCCTTTCCAATTAAGACCATTTAATTAAACGAGAGATAATAATAATGCTTTCCAGATAAAGACAAGCAGTTAGGAATGATAATGTGACTATAGAAGGTCTATAGTTAAACAAGTAAAAGTCAATTAGGCAACAAGAATAACCAAAAAGGGAAAATAAATTCCAAGTAAGACATGTAGAGGTGGAACTAATAACAGGGAAACTCAATCGTATCAAGAACAACTTCATATTCGGTGATTCCAAGGATGTAAGAACCTAAAAGGGGCAATTTTCCACAAATAAATCAGAGCACGCACTCGTCACCTCGCGTACAAGGAATACAATCAACAAAGAAGACTTAAATCCTAAGGGGAAGTCCCCCACATAAGGTTAGGCAAGATACTTACCTCGAACAGGCTAAAATCAACTAGCAGCCACGTTCTTGCCCCGAGTACTCGACTCCAAATGGCCCAAATCTATTCAATTAAATCACACATTGTAAATAACATCTCAAGCAACTGATTCTGCTATTTAATTCAAAGCTAAAGCGCGAAATTAGTCAAAATGACCAAAATACCCCTCAGGCCAACGTCTCGGAATTGGATATATAAATTTTACATTTTTAGAACCCTCGTACTCTCACGAGTCTAACCATACAAAAATATCCCAAATCAGAGGTCAAACTCCCACTCAAAACTCAATAATTTGGTCTATGAAGTTTTACCCAATTTTTGTTCAAAATTCGAAATTAAAGGATCAAATTAAGAGGAGATTCATGGAAATTAGTCTACGTCGAGTGAGAAACACTTACCCAAGTCGCCCAGGTGAAAATCCCTTCAAACATTGCCAAGAGTCGAGCTCTAGAAGTCAAAATGTGATAAAATGGTGAAACCCTCGAATTTGGAATTTAATTCTGTCTGCCCAGCGATTTGTTCATCGCGATCGCGGAACAACGATCGCGATCGCATAGAGGAAATTTAAGAAGGCCCAGAAATGTACATCGCAAATGCGATGATGAGAACGCGAACGCGGAGGGGAGAAAAATAGTGCTTCACAATCGCGGAAGCATGAATGGGAATGCATTGAAGGAAAAGTATCGAGGTCCAGAAGTTGCTCTACGCGAATGCGTGAAAGAGTCCGCGAACGCGAAGAGCGGACATAGCAGAGGTACGCGAACGCGAGGCAATCTATGCGAACGCGAAGAGGAAGTAAACTGGGATTCGCGAACGTGGGAGGAGTTATGCGAATGCGAAGAGGAAATATCCAGGTGGGTAAAATAACGCATCGCGATCGCGGGAGATGCTTCGCGATCGCGTAGAAGGATATCAGAAGCAGCAGTTACAACAGTTCAAAATAGGAGGAAAATGATCCGTAGCCCATCCAAAACACACTCGAGGCCCCCGGGACCTCGTCTAATTACACACACCAGTCATATAACCTAACACGGACTCGCTCGAAGTTTCAAATCACATCAAACAATATCGGAACGATGGATCAACCCAAAAATCAAGCTTATGAACTTCCAAATCTTCAAAATATGCTTTCGATCAAAACCCTAACCAAACCACGTCCGAATGACCTGAAATTTTACACACACATCCAAAATGACACGACGGAGCTACTGCAACTTCCGAAATTATATTTCGACCCTCAGATCAAAATCTCACTATCAGACCGGAACTTCAAAAATTCAAACTTCGGAATTTCAAGCCTAAACCAGCTACGGACTTCCAAAACACATTTCGAATACACTCCCAACCCCGACATCAACTAACGGAGCTAACGGAACCATTGGATTTCCATTCCAAGGTTGTCTTTACACTGTTCCGACTGCGAGCGATTTTCTAACACTTAAGCTCTCATTTAGGGACTAAGTGCCCCGAAACTCAAAATCGAACATCCCGGTAAATTCAAATTAGCAGAAATAGACTTGGGGAAGGCAGTTAAATAAGAGATCAGGGCATTAATTCTTAAGATGACCGGCCGAGTCGTCACATCCTCCTACACTTAAACATTCATTCGTCCTCGAACGAGCATATAGAGACATACCTGAAGTCCTCAAGTCACTGAGTGCGCACTGCCAACATACACCCACGGGTGATCCCATATCATTCCAATCCACTTAAGCATGACGACACCATCTCAACTAAAATTTAGCCTTTCTAGCAATACCAATAAGCCTTCAAGCCAGAATTCTTACCTTTCATCCGTTTCCAAAAGACCCGATCTTACATCCATATCCGCTATCAGTCTCAACCAGCTATTTCAATGCAAGCAAACACATATAGGGTACAACCATACAACATGACACATCACACATAGGCCCACAATAACATTTCTGATAACAATACTTGCCTGAGACCAAAACCGTACCGGCCATAAGCCTCATATTCAATAGGAACTCTTTTCAAACCTCTACAACACTAGCGACGATACAATAACCACGAAAACCGTATAACAAAACACCCGAATAACCAAATCCCAACGAACACCAACGGGTACACACCCCACAAGCTAAAACTTAAGAAGCATAGAACGAAGATAACTGAATATGAGAAAGGAAACACATAAGGGAACTAACAAACAAATTAAACTAGCACAAATTCATCTAAAACACAAATCAACAAAAACATCTAATAAGAAAGAATGAAAGCATATAAAAGACTCACAAGGATCTTATACTGATATAACTCTCACCGCAGTACACAGCCCGGTCTCAACATATCAAATCACCTGAAATCACGAGGGTCCCGCCCTCAACACTGAATCACAAGTAGGGCACACATCAACACATCTAGAGACTCTCACTAGATCAATTCCGTCTATAATTTATAACACAGACTGGCTCCCACACCGGTGGAGCATAGAAATTACAGCTCGTAACTAAGAATACTTAGAAGTAACATCAAACCTTCCAAAACCGACAATAGGAATTTACTACTAGCCTCATAGCTCTCGACAACAGTTAGAAACAGACAATAGACACGGCTATCACTCATAGAACCTCCCAACAGGATAATTACATAGATAGAGTGCAAATCATGAAGCGCTACCATAAATGGAACAACAAACAAGGAAACTCACCCCGATAAGCAAAACTGTGATGAACTATAGATAGTGCCCCTCTATAACAAATTGAATTCGTACCTGAATGACATTAGCTGGTGCACCGACCTCAACCAACTATATGAAACACATCAACGAGCTGGGCCTCCCCTTCTTGGGCGCCCTCTACCTGCCTGAATACCCAGCTGTGACACATCGGTTCGAAGTCTGGGACAATCTCTCACCATGTGGCTAGTATCTCCACTCTCAAAGCACCCTCTCTGCTGATGAGGCGGTGGGAACTGTGCGGTCGGGTACTCCGAGACCCATGAGCACCTGAGTCACCATGCAAGGCCTGAAGTGCAAATTGAACTGGCTGACCCACAAAACCTCTACCATGACGCACCCTGCCTCCAAAATAAGGACCAGTATATCTCACCGGTCTACGAGGCCTCCTCGCCTCCTCAAGCTCTCTCTCCTGATCTCGTATGCTCTCTCTCTCATGACCCTACCTACCCTCTCTCTCTCTAGCATGTATACCCTATATCCTCCTAGCAATGTTCACCACCTGCTGATACGGAATATCCATCTCCAACTCACGGGCCATAGTGGACCTGATGCTAGGAATAAGCCCCTCAATGAACCGGTGAACCTTCTCGCGAATAGTAAAAACCAAGGCTGAGGCATGTCTAGCCAAACTGGTGTAACGGACAACATACTCCGAGATGGTCATAGCACCTTTGTGCAAATGCTCAAACTCTGTGCGCCATGCATCCTTGAGGCTCTGAGGAACAAAATCTCGCAGAAACATATCTGAAAACTGGGTCCAAGTCAGTGAAGCTGTCTCGTCTGGGCTGTCTAACTCATAGGTGCACCACCAATCATAGGCAGCTCCTCGAAGCTGAAAAGTAGTGAAAGAAACCCCGCTTGATTCAGAGATACCCATGGTACGGATAATACGGAAACACTCATCAAGAAACCCAAAGGCATCGTTTGATGCTAATACACTGAACATCGGAGGATCATACTTCTTGAACCTCTCTAGTCTTATATGCTCCTGCTCGGAAGCCACTGCCATGCCCTCAGGCTAAAATGGTGCCACAGGCGGTGCAGGAATAATCTCGAGGACCTACTCAACATGCGCTCGCTGCTCAAGAGTGCGGGCGGCGGGAGTCTGTGCTCCTCCCTCAGCTTGGGATGTGGTTGCAGCAAGGGGAAGCAATCCTGCCTGAGCCAAAGTGGTGTACATACTCATGAACTACGCCAAAGTCTCCTAAAGGGCTGGAGCAGTAGCATTAGTAGGCGTGTTAGGTGCCTGGACTCCGGCTGGATCTGCTGGTGGCACCTCAGCGATAGCTCGCGCAAGTGCTCTCGCTGCACCACATGCGCGTCCTCGAACTCTACCCCGACCCCGACCCCGACCCCGACCCCGGCCCCGACCCCGACCCCGACCCCGACCTCCGACGGCTGCAGCAGAAGGCGCGGGTGTCTGATCAGCTCGGGTAGTACGTGTCCTCACCATCTGTGAGAGAGTAGAAGACAAAGGTTTAGGATTGTGGATGTCAAAAATCTTGAACGACAGGGAAATCAAATGAAGTGGAATTTTCCTAACGGTTACATAGCCTCTCGCAGATAAGTACAGAAGTCTCTATACCAATCCACGAGACTCTAATAAACCGGCTTGTGATCTGTGACTCCTATGAACCTAGAGCTCTTATACCAACTTGTCACGACCCTAGTTCACCCTCCGTGAACATGTCGTGACAGCACCAAGTCCCTACGACTAGGTAAGCCTAACAATATGGAAGATAACCATAATTGCAGAAGAATAATTAAAACTGAACTGGTAAAATAAACAGTATTTTATACAGAAAGTTGGAAAGAGACTCCTTGATTTGCGGACGTAGCAGATATACCTCGAAGTCTCTACCGATACAACTCCTTCCAAGGATGATAGACTGAGTGGGGGTACTGGTACCTGCATAACAAAAATGTGTTAAAGAGTAGCATGAGCACACCACAGCGGTGCCTAGTAAGTATCAAGACTAACCTCGGTGGAGTAGTGACGAGGAACAGTCAAGGCACCTACCGGTCAAATAAATAGTATAATTATAGGTTTAATGGAACCGATATATAAATATGTAAAAGTCTGTATGAATGACTAAAAATACTACAATTCACAATAAGAAGGACAACAAGTAACAATGAGAATATAATAAATAATGATACGAAATGACGGCAAAATCACCAAACAAATCCTAGGATCATAACACAGCAAAGGGAAAACAAGTCAATAACTCATACCCTACGATGATGTCCACATAAGGTTCTATTCAACTCTTTTTACAGTTTTACCAAATCTCGGACAAACCACAACTCACGAATCCAGCATCTGAAATCTAACACTTGGCATCATGTGCCCTATAACGACCCGATCGGTCGTTTTTAGAAATCATGCCCCGATACCCCATTAATTGCTTTCCCTAAGTTCATTTCTGCTATTATGGTTTGCTGGGACGTTCGGTATCAGGATTCGGACTGTTTTGGGATACTTAGTCCCTAAATGAGAGTTTAAGAGTTAAAAAATGGTCTGTATTCAAAACAATGTGAAGACGACCTCGGAATGGAAATTTGATGGTTCCGTTAGCTCCGTTAGGTGATTTTGGGGCTGGGAGCGTGTTCGAAATGTATTTTGGAAGTCTGTAGCTCATTTAGGCTTGAAATACCGAAGTTTGAAATTTTTGAAGTTCCGGTCCGATAGTGAATTTCTGATCCGAGGGTCGGTTTGGGATTCCGGAAGTTGATATAGCTTCGTCATGTCATTTTAGACGTGCGTGCAAATTTTTAGGTCAATCGGACGTGTTTGGGTTAGGTTTTGAAGCGAAAGCGAGTTTGGTTAAATTTTGAAGTTCTTAAGTTCTAATCATTGAGTAATTCGTGTTTCCGGAGTTAATTTAGGTGATTTAAGGATTTGAACAAGTTTGAATGATGTTACAAGATATGTCCGTAGGTTTGGTTGGGGTCCCGGGGGCCTCGGATGTGTTTCGGATGCCCAACGGGGCACTTTGTGTTGAAAAGAGTTGCAGGTTTTCTGTTGTTTCTGCTGCAAATTTTAACCCTCTGCGATCGCATGCCCATCCATGCGATCGCGTAGTGTAAATTCTGAGGGGCTTGTTTTCCTTCTTGGCGATCGCATAATGCCTCCTGCGATCGCATTGCTTTAACTTTTCATTCTCCGCGATCGCGACGTCCCTTCTGCAATCGCATAGAGCAGTCTCCCAGGGCTCAAAATTTCTTCTACGCGATCGCATAGCTGTTCATGTGATCGCATTGAATTAAATCACTGGGCAGAATATAACTTCTCAAAAACGAGGGTTCTTCCATTTTTACAAAAACTCAAGCTAGAGAGCTCGGTTTGGGGAGGTTTTTCGAGGGATTTTCAGAGGCAACTATTGGGTAA
>MU748607.1:178283-203726 GCA_026770625.1 Nicotiana glauca
TATTGACCGGTAGGTGTCATGACTGTTCCTCGTCACTACTCCATCGAGGTTAGTCTTGATACTTACTGGACACCGCCGTGGTGTGCTCATGTTACTCTTCTGCACATTTTTATTGTGCAGATACGGGTACTCCCGCCCAGTTCTGTCAGCCTTGGAAGGAGGCGTATCGGTAGAGACTTCAAGGTATATCTGCTACGTCCGTAGACCGAGGAGTCCCTTTCCAGCTTTNTAGGAACTAGGTGCCATCACGACATGTTCATGAAGGGTGAACTGGGGTCGTGACATGCCCCATCGGTTTCACGGTCATGCTGACAACTAACTGTCTAACTAGGGCCACTCTCACATGTATAATGGATAAACGAGGGCGTACCTCCATCCTTAGCAAAATCAGGAGCAATTTACCTTTAATGGGAGTGTTCAACTACATGTATGCTTGTGCAAGTGTTTTAACAAGAATGCTACCAACTAGTAAACATGAATAGGGAACGGACCGCACGCACAATGTGTCCTCACAACTTTCGAGCGATAAAGCTCATACAAGTAAGCAACCCACAATCACAATAGTAAACAAAATAGGAATGCCTCCACAGACCGTCACAATCTATTACAATCAACCCCTGACATAGCCCACCTTATTACGCCACGCGTGCAAATAATAATATAATAGGCACCGCCTTATTTCGCCACACGTGCATCACAATGTTCCTACCTTATTCTGCCACATGCGCAACCCACATATAAGCATATAACATATCCCGCCTTATTATGCCACATGTGCCAAACGTCAATAACAACAACAACACGGCAAAGGCCTCGTGCATCACAGTACCAACAGTTGCACGACAGAAACCTCGTGCATCACAGTATCAACAACTGCATGGCAGAAACCTCGTGCATCACAGTATCAATAACCGCACGACAGAAACCTCGTGCATCACAGTATCAATAATCATATGGCATAAACCTCGTGTATCACAGTCTCAAGTACGACACAACAAATGACAATATATAAAGGAACAAAGCAAAAGAATCAACTCAGGTATTTCCGTTCACCAAAGAGACGGTATAACTGACTCACAAGGAATAACCGTAGCAGAGAAATATTAAGCGCAATAAGAACAACTCAACAAGGGAGAAATAATATGAAACAACGATTCCATAATACTCAATTCAACAACAAGGAAGTTAACATGAATCAAATAATTACAATTAAGGAGATGTCAACTAAACGTAGGATGTCTAACTCCTTTCCAATTAAGACAAATTAATTACACGAGAGACAATAATAATAATAATGCTTTCCAGATAAAGACAAGTAGCTAGGAATGATAATGAGACTATAGAGCCGAGCTCTAGAAGTCAAAATGTGATAAAATGGTGAAACCCTCGAATTTGGGATTTAATTCTGTCTGCCCAGCGATTTGTTCATTGCGATTCAGATCGCATAGAGGAAATTTGAGAAGGCCCAGAAATGTAGACCGTGAACGATATGATGAGAATGTGAACGTGGAGGGGAGAAAAATAGTGCTTCACGATCACGGAAGCATGAATGCGAACACATTGAAGGAAAAGTATCGAGGTCCAGAAGTTTCTCTAAGCGAACGCGTGAAGGCGTCTGCGAACGCGAAGAGCGGAGATAGCAGAGGTACGCGAACACGAGGTAGTCTATGCAAAAGCGAAGAGGAAGTAAACTGGGATTTGAGAATGCGGGATTAGTTATGCGAACACGAATAGGAAATATCCAGGTAGGTAAAATAAGGCATCACGATCGCGGGAGATGCTTCACGATCGCTTAGAAGGATATCAGAAGCAGCAGTTATAACAGTTCAAAATAGGAGGAAAATGATCTGTAGCCCATCCGAAACACACCCGAGGCCTCCGGGACCCCGTCTAATTACACACACTAGTAATATAACTTAACACGGACTCGCTCGAAGTTTCAAATCACATCAAACAACATTGGATCGACGGATCAAACCAAAAATCAAGCTTATGAACTTCCAAATCTTCAGAATACACTTTCGATCAAAAACCTAACCAAACCACATCCGAATGACCTGAAATTTTACACACACATCCCAAATGACACGACGCAGCTACTGCAACTTCCGGAATTCCATTTCGACCCTCGATATCAAAATCTCACTATCAGACCGGAATTTCAAAAATTCAAACTTCGGCATTTCAAGCCTAAATCAGCTACGGACTTCCAAAACACATTCCGAACACACTCTCAACCCCAAAATCAACTAACGGAGCTAACAGAACTATCAGATTTCCATTTTGAGTTCGTCTTCATACTATTCGGACTGCGGGCGACTTTTCAACACTTAAGCTCTCATTTAGGGACTAAGTGCCCCAAAACTCTCTGAAACTCAAAATTCGAGCACGCACTCGTCACCTCACGTACAAGGAATATAATCAACAAAGAAGACTTAAATCCTATGGGGAAGTCCCCCACATAAGGTTAGGCAAGATACTTACCTTGAACCGGCTAAAATCAACTAGCAACCACGTTCTTGCCACGAGTACTTGACTCCAAATGGCCCAAATCTATTCAATTAAATCACACATTGTAAATAACATCTCAAGCAACTGATTCTGCTATTTAATTCAAAGCTAAAGCGCGAAATTAGGAAAAATAACCAAAATGCCCCTCAGGCCAATGTCTCGGAATTGGATATATAAATTTTACATTTTCAGAACTTTCGTACTCTCACGAGTCTAACCATATAAAAATCTCCCAAATCAGAGGTCAAAATCCCACTCAAAACTCAATCATTTGGTCTATGAAGTTTTACCCAATTTCTGTTAAAAATTCAAAATTAAAGGATGAAACTAAGAGGAGATTCATGGAAATTAGTCTACGTCTAGGTCAAAATGTGATAAAATGGTAAAACCCTCGAATTTGGAATTTAATTCTGTCTGCCCAGCGATTTGTTCATCGCGATCGCGGAACAACAATCGCGATCGCATAGAGGAAATTTAATAAGGCCCAAAAATGTACATCGCGAATGCGAGGATGAGAACGCGAACGCGGAGGGGAGAAAAATAGTGCTTCGCGATCGCGGAAGCATGAATGGGAATGCGTTGAAGGAAAAGTATCGAGGTCCAGAAGTTGCTCTACGCGAACGCGTGAAAGCGTCCCCGAGCGCGAAGAGCGGACATAGCAGAGGTACGCGAACGCGAGGCAGTCTATGCGAATGCGAAGAGGAAGTAAACTGGGATTCGCGAACGCGGGAGGAGTTATGCGAACGCGAAGAGGAAATATCCAGGTGGGTAAAATAAGGCATCGCAATCGCGGGAGATGCTTTGCGATCACGTAGAAGGATATCAGAAGCAGCAGTTACAGCAGTTCAAAATAGGAGGAAAATGATCCGTAGCCCATCCGAAACACACTCGAGGCCCCCGGGACCTCGTCTAATTGCACACACCAGTCATATAACCTAACACAGACTCGCTTGAAGTTTCAAATCACATCAAACAACATCGGAACGACGGATCAAACCAAAAATCAAGCTTATGAACTTCCAAATCTTCAAAATACATTTTCGATCAAAACCCTAACCAAACCACGTCCGAATGACCTGAAATTTTACACACACATCCCAAATGACACGACGGAGCTACTGCAAATTTCGAAATTCTATTCCGACCCTCATATCAAAATCTCACTATCAGACCGGAACTTCAAAAATTCAAACTTTGGCATTTCAAGCCTAAATCAGCTATGGACTTCCAAAAAACATTCTGAATACACTCCCAACCCCGAAATCAACTAACGGAACCATTGGATTTCCATTCCGAGGCCGTCTTTACACTGTTCCGACTGTGAGCGATTTTCTAACACTTAAGCTCTCATTTAGGGACTAAGTGCCCCAAAACTCTCGGAAACTCAAAATTGAACATCCTGGCAAATTCAAATTAGCAGAAATAGACTTGGGGAAGGTAGTTAAATAGGGGATCGGGGCATTAATTCTTAAGACGACCGTCCGAGTTGTCACAGCATATGCCCAGAATTAAATTACAAGGTCCCTAACCCGAGAAATAAAATTTTGAAGAAAATTATTTAATTAAAAATATAATGGTTTTTAGAAATGTAAAAATGCATGACTTTGATGGTATCGGGCCCGTATTTTGGTTCTGTATCCCGATACAGGTTTAATATGGTATTTAAGTTCATCTGCGAAATTTGGTAAGAAACGGAGTTTATATGACGTGATTCGTAACCTCAGTTTTGAAAATAGAAACTTTAAGAGTTCTTGAGATTTTTATTGATTTTGATGCTAAATCCGTAGTTTTAGGTGTTATTTTAGTGATTTGATCGCACGAGCAAGTCCGTATAATATTTTGTTAGACTTGTGTGCATATTTGGTTTGGAGCCCCAAGGGCTCGGTGAGTTTTGGATAGGATTCGGGATGTTTTGGACTTAGAGAGTTTTGTTGTTTTGCTGTTGCAGGTGCATAGATGCATCCTTCTTCGCGTTCGCGGAGGAACACTCGCGAACGCGAAGAGTTAAATTGTCTGAGGGAAAATTTCCTTCTACACAAATGCAAGGCATAGATCACGAACGCGGAGCTTTGGGGGCGTTACCCTTCGCGAATGCGACCTGGCTATCGCAAACGCAAAGGCCATGTTAGCAGGGACCTGGGGGAGGGGTTAAATACTCTACGCGAACGTGAAGGTTGGGGGGTGAACCTTCACGAACGCGTACGGTACCTCACGAATGCATATGGTACCTAGCGAATACGAATGCTCTTCTAGATAATGCTTCGCGAATGCAACAGGCTTCTCGCAAATGCGAAGAAGACCTGTCCAGCGAATTTAAAACAGAACCTAGGTCGGGGATTAGACCCAAATTTCATATCTCTTCCATGAAAACTCAACCTTGGGCGATTTTTGAAGTGGGGTTTCAACACTAAATCATAGGTTTGTGTTCTTAAACTCATCTCTTTTATTTTCCATCAACACCCACTAGATTTATAGGCCTAAATCTTGTTCTTTAAGGGTAGAAATTAGGGATTTTGGGGGAAATTGGGAATTTTACAGATTTGGAAATTTAGACCTTGATTTGGGGTCGGATTCCAAAACTAATTGCATATCTTGGCTCAGGGATGAATGGGTAATCGGATGTTGGTCCGAACTTCAAGTTTTATTCAAGCGAGCCCGAGGTCGATTTTAGACTTTTGGGGAAGAATATTGGGAAAGCTATAATTTTTTTACAAGAATTGGTTTATTTAGCGTTAATTGATGTTAATTAGTTAATTATGCATAGATTCGGGTAGTTTGGAAGTGAAAATTAAAGGAAAAGTGGTAATTGAGGCTTGATTTTTTGTCGTAAAATCGAGGTAAGTGTTTGGTCTAACCTTAGCTTGAGGGAATATGTGTCGTTGTCTTATTTGCTACATGTTAGTGCTGTGTATGATATATAGGTGTGGTGACGAGTATTTATACGTTGTTGTCAAGCATGCAAGTAAGTCTTATACTGTGACTATTTTGACTCTTATTATGTATTGTTTATGCATGAATTGATGATTATCCATGTTGAACAAGACTTATGATAGTTTATTGGTAATTGACCATTATTGAGTATTGACTCAAGTTGGGACTTAGTTTGTGAAGTTAATTGTTGAAATGCGATTGGTTATAGTTGATTCCCTTGATCGAATGGTATTATTTCTATTATCGTTTCCCTTGCCGGGATGTTATTGTTTCTATTGATGTTTTCCTTTGTCACACCTCCTTTTTTACTACACTCCCGTAAAGAGATATAATAAAGGGAGTTTTTCTAATTAAAGGACAATCGAAACGGGATTATTTATTTAAGAGATTCAAAGTCGCCACTTGGGAGATTTATGGTGTCCTAAGTCACCGGTTCAAATCCCGAATCGAGGAAAAGATTGACTCTATATTACAGTCCGCAAACCAGAAATTCGGGCAAGGAATTCTGCTAACCTGGGAGAAGGTGTTAGGTATTCCCGAGTTCTGTGGTTCTAGCACGGTCGCTCAACTGCTACAATTGGCCTATTTATCTGATTTTAATACACTTTGAAACTCATGTGAATTTTTCATTTTAACCGCTTTTATTCAGTTATTTTTTAAGAAAGATTGCAACGCTGTTAAAACACATCTTGAACTACGTCACATAAATTCACCCGCGGTCTTTGACATATTTTAATATTATTGAGATTTGGATTTGGGTCACATAAATGCACACCCGAATTTAGAAAGGTAATATTATTAAAATACACACCTAAAACAGCTACGTGTTTGCAACTTGCAAGGGCCATGGAATTCGACTAAATGGCGCACCTCAATCTCTAAGGATTTTAATGCTTGTGTCCTTTTAACTTTTCATTTCCATATATCTAAACCGATCCAATCCTAAAGCATGCAGTTTAATATAATACTAGTGAGTTCAATCTTTCCTATTCCTTACGGACCAATACAAGCAAGTTGTATCAGACTACTATAAGATCCGTCAGTATCCCTTATACTTATGCCTCAAACTTAAAACATATAACAAAATGCATATTCAAAGTGCAACTTCCATGGAAAGAACCAACTTAAATCAACAAAAAACACCCCTAATTAAGATTTTAAAAACAGAAAAGCCATTTCCAAACTTATCATTTCTGCACATTTCCCATTAGCTCACATATACGCCCCAAAACCAACGGAGAAGAGAATGAGAAACAATTAGATATTATCCTTTTATGAATGAATAGTTGAAGGTTGACAAGCCAAACAATTCCATCCAACTACCAAGGGAATAATGAAAAAAGCAACAGCAAGGAGTTGTTTACACTCATGAGATCAGATCCAACCTATAGGCAAGTTCTATTTGATTCCAAGGACATTGTTAGTAGGCTTTCCATTGATGCACTCTACAACTAAATGACTCATTGATATAGACTGAGCTTCGTAGAATATACAACATTGGATCATTACTTAAGCCATGCACAAATCCATCAGACAAACATAAAGAGTCAGGCAGCAAGCTATTCAATTCTCCATTGACATATTTAAAGAGTCACAAAGAGAGTTTTCAAAGTATCTAAAGAAGAAATCAAAGAAATCAGACCAAGTAAAGGTCTGAAATCCACAGGAACAAACTCAACTACTAGTATTAAAGAAACAAACAGAGAAAACCTAGCAATAATCCTAGCTTTTAGGCTGGACCTCAAGCATAGCTAAACACAGCAACAACATACTAGAGAAAACTCATGCAAATCCTAGAATTTCCAGCATTTTTTAGAAGAAAGCAGTCCCAGAAAATGAAAAGAGGATCCAATTTCAGAAATTCTTTCCAAAATTTGTCTATTCTTGATTGTATTTGAAAGAGATGAAGCTCAATTCAAGATCAAACCACCAGCGACGGACTACATAACTGAACTAGGACAGAAATGATGTTTGAAAATTGAAATGATCCCAATCTTATCCAAGGCTGAAAACGGATCACTGGAAATGTCGACAAATAGATAGAAAATTCAAGCTGATTGGAATACAAACATCAAGACAGTCACACCTTCTTAGCGTTAAGTCCTGAAGGAAAACTACGCGTAACTTGACTGATTTGCAAATAGTACGCAAGTAGGCATGGAATTTCAGAAAATACACGAGTTATTCAACTTATTCAATTATTAAAAAAAATAACTCTGGCATCTCACGATAAAAGAAAACCAAGCAAAGTTACCTTGAGATCATTTAGAAAACCAGCTTTCAAACATTTTTCCAAAACTAAACTACGGTCGAATGGTGATAGAGGAGGCAGACGCACACACAGTTACATGTTAAATGAATTCTAAGATTAGAAGATCATATGAACATTCATCAATTCACATGTGAAATCATAGAAGGGGCTGAAAGCAAAGCAGTAAATACAACCTAAAATCACTGGCCCTAAATCTCTTTCCCTCTCTTTTCATTTATTTTGTTTTTTTTTCTTTTTCCCTTTTAATTAGAAAAATTAAATTAAAATCTTAATTAAACCAAGATGTAAAATTAAGTTAATGACCTGCTAAGATGTTTATGAAAGTTAATTACTCCTAAATTACAAGAAGAAATTACCAATTTAATATTAAAAGGCTAAAATGCAAAAAATAAACTATTTTTGTAATTTTTTATTTTTATAAAACAACTAATTTACTAATTAATCCTAAAAATATAAAAATAAATCTTAAATGCAAATACATGGTATTTTTGTATTTTTCGTTAATTAAACAAGATTAACATGCACAGACAATATGCAAATAAAAATAGAAAATGCCACAAATATCTGCAAAATTGCAACTAATGAAAAGAAATTTATTTGTTTTGAATTTATGAGAGTAATTCATATAGGGCAAAAATCACGTGCTCACAGCTGCCCCTCTTTACTAGGAAATACGAAGAGTTTTCGTGCAAAGATAAAGTAAGCGTATACGAGTTATTTTTGCCCGTTTGAATTCTCCGTGGGAAGCATTTTTGAAAGATTTGACTGTACCCTACTTTTTAGGTTGCCTACATATCCTTGGCTAAAAAGGAATCAACTCAGTATAGTTCGGAAAGGTCTGGTAGCTGGGACTACCATGAAGCTGTGATTTCACTGTTGTTGTTGCTGCTGCTACTGAACCCCCTTATTACACTATGTCAAAATAAAAAGAAGCTAGACCAAACTATGATCTATGTTTTACAAAAATCCTATCGATATTTTCAAACTTGCTCTTGTGGTTCTTGTTGCCTTGTTGACTTGTATTCTCCCGGTGGAATTCCTTTGTTGTTGACTTGAATTATAATCTGAGATGTTTTCCCCTTCTCCAGGTGGACGCCTGACTGCTAAACTATATTTTGAGATGTTTCCCTTTCTCTAGGTGGACGCCTGATTGCTGAACTTGAATTGTATTCCCATGCTCTCCAAGTGGGCTCCTGACTGCTGAACTTGAATTATATTCCCATGCTTTCCAAGCAGGCTCCTGACTTCTGACTTGAAATGTATTCCCTGCTCTCCAGGCGGGCTCTTGACTGCTGACTTGGAATGTATTCCCTGCTCTTCAGGCGGGCTCCTGACTGCTGACTTAAAATGCATTCCCTACTCTCCAGGCGGGCTCCTGACTGCTGACCTAAAATATATTCCTTGCTCTCTAGGTGGGCTCATGACTGCTGACTTGAAATGTATTCCCTGCTCTCCAGGCGGTCTCCTGACTGCTGACTTGAAATGTATTCCCTACTCTCCAGGCGGGCTCCTGACTGCTGACTTGAAATATATTCCCTGCTCTCCAGGCAGGCTCCTGACTGCTGAACTTGAAATGTATTTGCTGCTCTCTAGGCGGGCTCCTGACTGCTGACTTGAAATGTATTCCTTGCTCTCCAGGCGGGCTCCTGACTGCTGGCTTGAAATGTATTCTATTGTTCTCCAGGCGGGCTCCAGACTACTAAACTTGAACTGCTTCTCCCTGTTCTCTAAGTGGGTACCTGATTTCAACAAGATAGACAAAAACAGAGAAAATTTCTGCCCCAGTTTGGTAGATGGGCTCATATATGAGCTTTAATCGAATCATATTACCAAATATCAATAAGAACTTAAAAGCTAAAACTTAAATTGTACTCCCGTGTTCTCCAGGTGGGCTCCTGACTGCTGACTGCTGACTTGAAATGTATTCTCTGCTCTCCAGGCGGGCTCCTGACTGCTGACTTGAAATGTATTCCTTGCTCTCCAGGCGGGCTCCTGACTGCTGAACTTGAAATGTATTCCCTGCTCTCCAGGTGGGCTCTTGACTGCCGAACTTGAAATATATTCCCTTATTCTCCAGGCGGGCTCCTGACTGCTGACTTTGAAATGTGCTCCCTTGTTCTCCAGGCGGGCTCCTGACTTCAATAAAACAAACAAAACAAAGAAAACTTTCTGCCCCAGTTTGGTGGCTGGGCACATATGTGATTACAAACTACATCATGTTACCAACTATCAGTAAGAATTTGAAAGCTAAAATTTGAATTGTACTCCCTTGTTCTCCAGGTGGGCTCCTGACGACTAAATTTGAAATGTGCTCCCTTGTTCTCCAAGCGGGCTCCTGACTGCTGACTTTGAAATGTGCTCCCTTGTTCTCCATGCGGGCTTCTGACTGCTGACTTTGGAATGTTCTCCCTTATTCTCCAGGCAGGCTCCTGACTGCTGATATGAAATGTGCTCTCTGCTCTCCAGGCGGGCTCCTGACTACTGATGAAAATGTATTCCTCGTTCTCCAGGTGGGCTCCTGACTCCAACAAAATAGATAAAACAAAGAAAATTTTCTGCCCCAGTTTGGTGGCTGGGCACATATGTGATTACAAACTAAATCATTCTACCAACTATTATTAAGAATTTGAAAGCTAAGTCCCATTATCTAGGGAGGTCCTGTCAACTCTTAATTAAACGTCAAGTATAGATCTAAGTTGTATCTTCTAAAGGTATTACTTCCGCTAAGTCTTGTTATCTAAGAGGGTCTTAAACTACATCTTATTATCCAGAAGGGTCCTGAAAACTTCTAATTGAATCCTATCTTAAACATGCAAACTTTGACAGCAACTTACATTACTCTATGCTATTCATGATTGTTTTGAAATTTAACTAAGCCACATTTTCTAGGAAGGTCCTGAAAATTTACGGTCATACCTGTCTGGTGCTTTCCTTTGCTTACGGTGAGTCTCTCCGAAACAAACGAGATTTTCTGCCCCTGTTTCAAATCAAAGAAAAATCTTGTCAATTTAAAATATGGTGGTCGGTTTGTGGCCCTGAACTTTGAGGGCGATTGCTCCTTCACTTCCCATGATAACTGATTTTCACTCGAAGGCCTTGCTTGTTTATGGACTAACCACTTTCTCAATCGTCCTTGTCACAGAAAACAACTCTTCTCCGTTCAGACCCATTTCCCTCTATCTGTTGTATTGCTCTTGAACTGACATTTACCAACCTTTGTGTTTCATATGAATACCAAAGCACGTCAAATGCCACCTACTCATTGCGCATGTTGTTCTTTCTTGACTTAAACCACTGGCTCTGGCCTTGAGGTCTATTGTTCCTTCACTTGCCATGATAACTTTGATTTTCGCTCGAAGACCCTGCTTGTCACTGGTCAACCACCTTTTTGTTAATTCTACCACGGAAAATACCTTTGATCCGTTCACCAAACACCCTCAATCTTGTTGTATTATTCATGAATTGATATGTACCAAACCTTCGTGCTTCACCGAAAATACCTTTGATCCGTTCACTTAACACCCTCCATCTGTTGCATTGTTCCTAAATTGATACGTACCAAACCCTTGTATTTCACACAAATCCCAAAGCACGTCAATTGCAACCCACTCAATGTGTATGTTGTTCTTTCTATACTTAAATCACTGGCCTTGGCCTTGAGGTCTGTTTCTCCTTCACTTGATATGATAACTGATTTCCATTTGAAGACCTTGCTTGTTCCTAGACTGTCCACTTCCTTTGTCACCCTTAACACAGAAAATACCTCTTTTCCATTCAAACCCAATACCTTCTATATGTTGCATTGCTCCTGAAATGAGATTTACCAACCTTTGTGTCTCACATGAACCCCAAAGCACGACACTTGTCACCCCTCATTGCGTATGTTGTTCTTTCTTGACTTAAACCACTGGTTCTGTCCTTAAGGTCTACGGCTCCCTTATTTACCATAAAAACATTGATTTTGCCTTGAAAGGTCTTGCTTGTCATTGGTTAACCACCCTTTTTGTCAATCTTATCACAGAAAATACCTTTGATCTGTTCGCCCTAGCCCTCCTTCTATTGCATTGTCCATAAATTGATATATACCAAGCTTGTGTATTTCACACAAATCCCAAAGCATGTTAATTGTCACCAGCTCAATGCACTTGTTATTCTTTCCGGACTTATGACGCTTTGATGTGATAACCAAATCCCGCTTTGTGCAATTGAAAAGCTGGTGGAAAATTTTGAAATCATTTCTCACTTGTTCTGACCAAACAGACTCAGGAAGAGGAAGTAAACAATACAAAAGGAACAGAGTAGAGGACAATGGAAAGAGATGACTCCTAACAAGAAAATTACAAAGTAGAAACCTATCAGATGTGGATACCAACTCTAATGACCATGACATGCACCTGTGACCTATTCTGTTAAGCAAATCTGACGTTCAGCTCTTGTCGTACCTTTTTGCCGTGAAACTGGGCTTCAATGCTCCGCTTATCCAATCTGATTCACAATCTTTATTCAACTTGTAGTGCCCGAAGGGTTTTCTCCACCAAGCCTCTCTCATTTTGGTGTTTCTCTCAACTCACCGTTGCCTTATGGTGCCCGTAAAGTTTTTCACCAATAAGACTCTCTCATTTTTCATCTCTCTCAGCTTTCAATGCTTTGCAGTACCCGTGAGGGCTTTCATCAATAAGTCTCTCTCATTTTTCATTTCCCTTGTTTGGATCGGATTGTTTCCCCTGATATGATTCACCTCTACTTGCTCACCTTGGCATCTCTCAAAGACTAATCGGAAGGTCTTTATCTGGACCGTAATGTGGGCTTTTGGATGGGGTTAGAAAGAAAGGGTATCAAAAGTCTCAAAACAATTCAAATGGGTTCAAAATTATAACTTTGATAATCAAATCTCTTGCACAACCACAACTTCTCCCCCAGTTTCTTTTCTTGGGGACTTTTGGATTTTTATTTTGATGGGACCGAACCGTGAGGATGCCTACGTATCCTTATAAGGAATTAGGCCGAACGTAGTTCATGTCATAGAAATTACTTTGTTGTTGTGATTTCTCTTTTCGTTTCCCCACTTTCTCTTCTTTTCTTTTCTTTCTTCCTTTTCTTTATTGTTTTGTTGTCTCTTCTTTCTTTCTTTTCTTTTCTCTTTTTTTCTATCTTTTTCTTTTTTCCTTCTTTTCCTTTTCTCCTTCCTATTTCCTTCTCTCTCTTTTCATTATTTTCTTTTTCATTTCTTTTTACTTATCTTTCACGCTTGTATTTCTGATCTTTACTACTGATTCCGCAAGAGGGGTATGAAAAAAAAATAATAAGGCTCAAAGGGGTAACGAAGGATAAAGTGTTTAGATAGCAGAACAAAATGCATTCGTCATTCCAATCTCCAAAACATACAAGTACAAACTACATAATTAAACAAACTAAGAAAAATATTTGTAACATCTTTTGATTGTACCAGACTCGATAACCATAACCACAGATTCGCCTTATACATCTGTTGAATACAAAACACCATTGGACAACACTCTCGCTCTTCTTACCATGAACGGCCCCTGTAATTTGGGGTAAACTTTCCTTTGGCTTCAAACCGATGCGGCATGATGCATTTCAACAGTATTTCTTTATGTTCTATCTGCCCCATTTTCACATGGTTCGGGTTTCAAATAATCTCAAAATGTCCAAATATGTTCTTACTTACCTCAAGTGCCCCTATCACTTCCAAATTGCTTCATGATTGAACCAACATTTAAGATTAGGCCTAGAATTATGCGTGCATGTCATGTCACTAGAACCAGCATGAAAAGAAATGTAAAAGGAGAAGAGTACTAAACAAAAATGACTAGAAATGGCGGAAAGCAGAGAATTGCATTAAACAGATGGTGAAAGGGTTTGAACAGCAAAATAAGCAAAATAGCTTAGGGTACAACCCTAAAACAAACCTAGATAACACTAAAGGAGATACTACGACTAAAGGAACTAGACAAAATAAAAGGATAGAAGAGTTTGAGTCACAAGAAAATATTCGGATTACAACCCTGAAATAACCCGGACAACAGAAATGACAACAAAATAAACCACCAAGACTCCACTCCGGCTGACCAAGAAATGGAGCATCTTCCCAATTACCAATCACAGTATCTTAGTCACTGAGTTTCGCATCAATAATACGAGGAACTTCACAAGTCTTCATCACATTATTCTTAACAAGTTGCTTTTGGGTTCCTTTTGCAGGCTCGTTCTTAAGATCAGCCTCTGATAGCGCTGAGAGCTTAGTAGCACGTGAACCTCCGAGGCTCCCAGAAGAGTTCTCACATTCTTTTTCAAAATAAATTATACCCACCATATGCATCTCATTATGCACAGGTGATGGAATTTGGCTAGTGTTTGCTGCATCTGGATTTTGCACGACAATGTCGCTTGCATCAATAAGCTTCTGAATCACATTCTTCATATTCCAACACTTTCCTATATCATGCCTCGGGGCATTTGAGCAATATGTGCACCTATGAGAAAAATCAAACTTCTTTGGAAGAGGGTTTGGCATTTTTATCTGGATCAGTTTCAACACGTCCAATTTCCTTAGCCTCTGGAATAAACTGGCATATGACTCTCCCAATGGAGTGTAGGTTTTCTTCTTTCAAAACCTCTCGTTCTTAAATGCTTGATTGGGACGGAAACCTGATCTAGGGGGTTTTCGGTAGGCTCGTGGGAGTAGATAGGCATTTTGTGGAGCTGGGTACTACGAAAGTGATGTACGACTTTGGGAGTTCTGTGGAGAGAAGTAGCATCGGGGAGGGTCATTTGGTGCACAAGGATATCCACCGGGACGATGTCGAGGCTGGGAGTGTCAATCAGGAAAGCCCATCAGATCATCTTTTCTGTTTCTCTTTCTTTTACGCAAGCTTACTAGGATGTTCTGAATATCTTTCACACAACTCATGATTTTGCCTGACTTGATTCCTTCTTCTACTAGCTCCCCCATTTTTAACATATCATTGAAAGGCTTTCCCAAGGCCGGGATCAAATGACTGAAGTAGGTGGGTCCTTAGGCTTGTAGGAAAATCTCAACCATTTATTCTCACCAATCGGGGGATTGACTCGAGCAACTTGCTCCCTCCATCTGAGCCAAACTCTCTGAAGCTTTCCTCCGGCTTCTTTTCCATTTTAGATAGGGAGGAGCAGTCTAGGGTAACGCCTAATTTGTATTGAAATCATCGCACAAAATCTTGAGCCAGGTCTCCCAATGTATGTCATTTACCAACATCTTGACGAGTATTCCAGTCCAAAGCCACCCCAGTCAGGCTCTCACGGAAATATGCCATCATCAAGTCATCTTTCTCTCCAACAATTGTCATTTCACTACAATAGGCCCTCAGGTGGGCTACCGGATCTCCACACCCATCTTACAAGTTAAATTTTGGCACTTTGAACCCCGTGGGCAGGCGGACGTCAGGGTACGCAGATAGTTCTCTGTATGCCATGCTACCCTGGTCTCCCCTTCCTTGTTTGTTTTTCAAGGATCGTGCTATGCCTTTCATCCTCCTGGATATCTCATCTTGCCCTACTTTTCCTGTAACCTTTTCATTTTCAGCATGAAGTTCATCCCGAGGGCTCTTCTTGTATGAATCAAGAACATTGTGGGCGACCTTTGAGGGGTAATATTGGGCATCACAAGCTTTGAGCGGGTATTCATGGTTGAGGGTAGTAGATATGACAAGAGGGCAATTCTGGGGAGAGGTAATTGGAGTATGAACGATAGAGCTACTAGGGTGGTTGGGAAAGCTGTGATAAGCGGGTGTATCTGGCGAGTATGGAGGATCATCTGGCACCACAACCAGAGCTTGGACAAGGGTAGCATCTAGGAAGCTAAGTGGTGGCGGGGGTGGTGCCTTCCCATTCATCCAGGACTGATACATGTCCATCATGTGCTGTCTTAACATCCTTGCCTCATCAGCCAAACCAGTGTTCTGTTCCACCAACTACTTTCGGGCACCCGTATCAACCAACCCAGTTCTGTTGTTGTCTGCCATTGCCTTTGACGTTGTGTTGTAGAGAAGAGTTACCACTTTAAAACAATAAATCGACCACCCTTCTGCTATGAATATAACAAAATGAAGCCATCACGTTAGCGTTAGGGAATTTAACATAAAATAATCTCACTTTACGTGCGATGCATCTAGCCACAGTTATCGGTTCTAAAATGACTTCGAGGGTATAAAGGTCAGTTGGCAGCATCCCAATTTTTTCATTTCAGTCCTCTCTTTTCTTTGCCTTTCTAGCACTTGCTCGATCATTTTTCCTTCCTCTTTTTCCTTCTAATTATCACTTTCTCCTTTCCTCTAATTTCTCACATCCCACAATTTCACCTCTTTTTTGTTTCCTTCTTCTTTCCCTTTATTCTTCTTCTTTTTTTTTCTTTTTATTTTATAAAAAAAATGATTCGATCGAACCCTATGTAAGTTGCCTACGTATCATGACTCCGCATGAATCACATCTTTGTGTAGTTCTGGAAGATCAAGAATAAAGTAAACAAACTGACATTCTCTTTTTTTTCTTTTTCTTTAATGACTACTCTCATGAGAAAAGAGAAATAAAATAAGCAAATCCTTTTCTTTCTTTTTTTGAATTTTCTAGACTTAATGTTCTATGACATATTCTAAACTCAAGCTTAACGGGCATGTTTTTTTCTTTTTCTTTTTTCTTTTGGAACAAATACTCTACTAAGGAAATATCGTAGAAGAGAAAAAAATATTTTTTGATTCTTTTTTTTTAAAGAAAGAAATCTAAAGAATAAACCACAGAAACATATTTTGAATTTTCATTTAATATCGTGACGCAAGGTTTTGAAACAAGCAAAAATATTTTTGGATTTCAATTTTGATTACCTAAAAGAGAAATTCTGAAAATAAACCAAAGATAGAGTATGTTGTCTTTTTTTTCTATGTACAATATCCTAAAGTTCTAATGAAAATAAAGAATTTTTTTTTGTTTTTTCATTTTTCAATAATTTCAAAAGAAACACCTCAAAAGAAAATATTTTTGAATTTTGGAATTAACACCTTAAAGAAAGCTTTTAAAGAAGTACTAAGAGAAAATCCTCTTTTTGAATTTTGGTCCTAATATAGTAAAGGAAATATAAAACCAATTTTCATTTTGATATTAATTGCCTAAAGGAAAAACCACCTCAAAAAAAAATTTTTTTTTCCATTTCTCAAATTAGTATTTTAAAGAAAACTTATAACGGAAATAGAAAAATGCAACATCTCTTTTCTTTTTTTTGATTTTTGAGTTACAGCACAGTTTTTCAAATACAAAATAAAAAATACAATAACAAAAAACCCAACATTACTGTACAAAACTAGAAAGTAAAAGACGACATAAAAAAAACATACTCAAAACATAAAATAAAAATAAGAGTAAAAAATCTCCTTAAGCAACTCCTGAATGCATTAGTCCTGAGTATTTGTCACGCTCAAACTCCGGTAAGTGGATCCACACTTGTATGAAAAAACTCAAACCAACACTAGGTGAGACAATAACACTCCCTATTAGACACATGCAAGACATGGTTGCAACGATTTTTCAAAAATTAACCTATACGACTAAATGTGTCTAAAAATGCAAGATTTGGCTAAGACCCCGCGAAGCCAAGAACCTAAACTCACTAGGAAGACAGGACCCTATGTGGGTTGCCTACGTATCACGCCCCGAAAGACGAGAATCAGGTATGCGTAGTTCGGGTAGATTGGATACGGGTGAAAATTAAAAAAATAACTAACTTAGAGAAAATATATTTTTTGTCTTTTCCTTGAAAATGATGAAACATGCAAACTCTTTTTTGATTTTCTTTTTCCCTTTTTCCCTTTTCCCTTTTTCCCTTTTTTTTTTTTTGAAAAATGATAAAAGTGCAAAATCTTTTTGATTTTTTTGTCTTTTCTTAATAAAAAAAATAACAAAAACAGGCCTTACTTGCTATATTTTCACACTTCACCCTCTTTTTTTTTTCCTTTTTTTGTCTTTTTTTTTCTTTTTTCATTTGCTCTCAACTTTCATTGGTCCGCCAAATGACCCTTTTACCCTTAGAGAAATGCAACATATAGCAGATACGATGCATCAAGATGATATGTTATGTTGGGTACACTGTCCTAGACGGATCCAACACCTGTGTTGAGTCCCCTAAGTCAAATGCACATGATGCAAACAAGCGTTCCTACTAGGGATTCAGCATGAGGCTGAGTTATTCTAGGTTCAAAACTCGGGCATTTGTTCTAGACTTGTGTACCTGAGCGGACAACTCGAGTCGAGGAGGGGGCTGCGTACCGAGAACCAAAAGGCCATCCGGCTTACTAACTTGTCCGAGCCTCTTTCTTATTTCAAGGTATGACACTAACAGAATAGGGAGTCTCGACCAGTGAGCATATCCCCAAAGATGAGAAGAGAAGGGTTTCGTAACAGTTTTATATATACAGTTCGGATAATATCAAAGCGGTAAAAAGTAACATTTTGCACATTAGGCCCAAACATGTAACAAAATCAAATAATTAATAAAGCCAACTATAACAATTCATCTAAGCTCAAATTCTGATCCCTGAACCAATGTTCTGGGTTCTTATCCCTAGTGGAGTCACCAGAGCTGTCACGCCTCGTTTTTTACTACACCCCCGGGAGGGGGGTATAATATAAGGGAGTTATTTCCAACTTGAAGTGACAATCAAAACGGGATTACTTATTAAAAGATTCAGAGTCGCCACTTGAGATAATTTATGGTGTCCCGAGTCACCAGTTTCGAATCCCGAATCGAGGAAAAGATTGACTCTGTATTACAGTCTGCGAACCAAAAATTCGGGTAAGTAATTCTGTTAACCCGAGAGAAGGTGTTAGGCATTCTCGGGTTCCGTGGTTCTAGCACAGTCGCTCAACTGTTATAATTGGCATAATTATCTGATTTTAAAATATTTTGAACCTATGTGCATTTTAGCTTTTTAACCGCTTTTATTTAATTAATTTAAGGAAGATTACAACGTCATTTAAAATATGTTTCGAACCACGTCACATAAATACACCCGCAGTCCGCAGCACATTTTATCCGACTTTGAGATTTAGATTTGGGTCACATAAATGCACACCCGAGTTTAGGAAGGTAAATTATTTAACTAACGCGCCTAAAACAATTACGCGTTTGCAACTTTGCGAGGGCGATGGATATTCAACTAAATGGCTCTCCCCGATCTATATGAACTAAAATTAACTAGTAGCCCATGAAAATCCATTTTTTACCATAGAATCATACCAAGCATCCAAATTCAACGACAAGAGATCTATGTGTTACTGAGATAGCTTATTGCAGAACTTCATTTATACTGGAGGACGTGTTTGAAAATTAATAAACAAAAATGGCTTTGAACTTTCCTAACAGTTGAGCATAATAGAAAGTATCTTATACAGATTTGAAATTTCCTTTAGTGTAAGTATTTTAAAGTCTTGACGAAGTTATTGGTATCTTTAAGATTTGAACCACAACTCTTTGTTCCAAAACCGAAAATACCACACAGACACTATTATCTAGTAGCTTAGAAAATCCAGTATTCGCTTTAGCATGTTTACGGCCATGTGCTCATCCTGAATTCATGAATATTTACAAGATCAACCCTTTAAATCTTGCTAGAAGCGGCACCACTTCAATATTCATATAGGTGGAATTAGTTACTATGTCCCTGCTACTCCAGACATTAATAATTCCATTAAGATTACTCAACCTCTTCATGTAATAGTATGCACTTTGAAGTTTGTCTTTATGCCCCTGTTATAACAAGCATTTAACAACTCCTTAACTCCCCACATAACATTAAGTAATACAATAGAGGTAGGGCTCCTAAAGAGGAGATCAGTGCTTAAACAATACAAGTAACTTGTTATTACCCATTGAACTTATATTGTTAGAGTGTATACTAACTCAAAGTGGGGTTCCCATTCCTTGCATTTATTTTAAGGGTCTAAGTCCCATCCCTTCACAAGTTTGTTGTACTACATCTCTACCTAACGGCTTCGTTAGTGGATCAGCCAAATTCTTATTTGATCTCACATATATTATAGGTATAGCTCCATTTGTAACTAATTCTCTTATATAAGCATGTCTCAAGCTTATATGTCTTGATTTCCCATTGTATATTCTATTGTGAGCAACACACATTGTAGTCTTACTATCACAGAATATGGAAATGGCTGGCATAGGTTGTGGCCACAACTTTATATCAAGTAACATATTCCTCAGCCATTCTGCTTCTTTTCTAGCAGCTGCTAATGCAATGAATTCAGATTCAATAGTAGAATGGGAAATACATGTTTGTTTCTTGGATGCCCAACTAATGGCTCCACCGCCTAGAGTAAATATCCATCCTGATGTGGATTTATTATCATTAACACTTGTAATCCAACTTGCATCAGAATATCCCTCTAATACATTAGGGAAACCATTATAGAAAATGCCCAAGTGCTTTGTATATTTTAAATATCCAAGTACTCTACTTATTGCTTTCCAATGATCATTACCTGGATTACTGGTAAACCTTGAAAGTTTACAAACAGCAAATGTTATGTCGGGTCTAGTGCAATGCATTGCATACATCATACTACCTATTGCACTTGCATATTCCAATTGTGCTACTGCTCTTCCAGTATTTGTAGTTAGCTTAATACTAGAATCATAAGGAGTATTATATTCCTTTATTCCTAAATGACTGAATTTAGTAAGGATTTTATCTATATAATGTGCTTGTGACAAAGTCACTCGCTTGTTGTCTCTTTTGACTTTAATTCCCAAAATAGTATCAACTTCATTTAATTCTTTCATTTTAAAAACTGAAGTTAGATACTTCTTGGTCTCTGTAATTCCTCGTAGATTCGTACCAAAAATCAGCATGTCATCGACATATAAACAAACTATTACTCCATATTCTTTTGTAAATTTAGAGTAAATGCACTTGTCTGCATTATTATGTACGAACCCATTTGATAGTATTACACTATCAAACATTTCATGCCACTGTTTAGGCGCCTGTTTGAGACCCTAAAGAGACTTTATCAATTTACAAACTTTCTTCTCATTTCCCGGAAGAACAAATCCTTCAGGTTGTTGCATATATATTTCTTCACTAAGGTTCCCATTTAAAAAGGCCGTCTTAACATCCATTTGATGTACATAAAGATCATAGATAGAAGCCAAGGATAAAAGGACTCTAATGGATGTTATTCTTGCAACGGGAGCATATGTATCAAAATAGTATATGTCTTCCTTTTGAGTGAAACCTTTTGCAACTAATCTTGCTTTGAAGGTTTGGACAGAATCATTTGTCTTGTACTTTCTCCTAAGGACCCACTTACAACCTATAGGTTTTGATCCAAGAGGAAGATCAATTAAAACCCAAGTGTTGTTGGATATAATTGAGTCCATTTTATCATTAATGGCCTCTTTCCAAAAAGCAGCGTCTCTAGAAGACATTGCTTCTTGAAACGTCTTTGGGTCTTATTCAACATTTAATACAATAGGAATTTGATTACTAACGTTTGTCCTATCTCCTTCAACAAGAAATACAATAGATTGTAAAGAAATAAAATCAGAACCAAGATGTTTTTCTTTTCTTATTCTTTGGCTTTTCCTTGGTTCTATTTGCATATCATCACTTCTTTCTTTATTTGTAATAATTTCAGAAGATGACAATCTATTTGCATCAATACGTCTTTCATTTACTTCAGTCGTTCCATTAACATTGTCATTTATAAATCTATTTTTAATAAACTCAACATGTATAGATTCTATAATGACATTAGATTCTAGATCTAGCAGTCTATATGCTTTGGAGTATTGTGCATATCCTACAAAAACACTTTTAATTCCTCTAGGACCCAATTTTGTTCTTTGATGGTCGTGTGCCCTATAATAAGATATACACCCCCACACTTTAAAATAATTTACATTTGGTTTTCTACCATTCCAAAGCTCATAAGGCGAAATATGCATACTTTTTGAAGGCACTCTATTTAAAATATAACATGCAGTTAGTAGTGTTTCACCCCATAAATTATGTGGCAAATGTGCATTAAGTAACATAGCATTAACCATGTCCACCAAAGTCCTATTTTTTCTTTCCGCCAACCAATTTTGTTGAGGAGTATAAGGGGCACTCATTTGATGTATTAGGCCATGCTCTTCACAGAACTTATTAAATTCGTTAGGAAAATATTCTCTGCCTCTATCACTTCGAATAATTTTAATTTTCCTACACCTTTGATTTTGCACAAACAGACTTGTATTCTTTAAACTTTTGAAAAGCTTCATCTTTAGTTCTAAGTAGGTAAACATATGTAAATCTAGAGAAGTCATCTATAAAAGTAATAAAATATCTTTTGCCTCCTCTAGTTAATTCTCCATTTAATTCACACAAGTCTGAATGTATTAAATCTAATAGTTCTGTGGATATTTCAACTTTACGAAATGGTATCTTTGTCATCTTTGCTTGTATGCAAATTTCACATTTTATATGTTGAGTTTTACATGAGATTTAACCATTTTTGGACATATAATTCAAAGAACCAAAATTTAAATATCCTAGTCTAGCATGCCATAAACAAGAATCAGACTCAATAATATAAGCAGAAACATAATTTATTTCATTAATAGTCAATTTGAACATGCCGTTACAGTTATAGCCTTTTCCCAAAAAAAACACCATTCTTAGACACTATTACATGGTCAGACTCAATAACTATCTTGAAGCCTTTCTTTGACTGCAAAGCAGTGGACATTAAGTTTTTCTTCATATCAGGAACATGATACACATTCAGTAATGTCAACTTCTGGCCAGATGTGAAATTAATCTCAATACTTTCTTTTCCAGCAACATCTGCGGCAACATGGTTTCCCATCAAGACTTGTTCAGAATCCTGCACTTCCGCATATGTCTTGAACATCTTCTTGTCATAACAGACATGAATAGTAGCACCTGAATCTAGCCACCAGTCTTGAGTATTTGTAGCAGTGGTGGCCATATTCAATTCGGTGACCATACCAATTTGCATTGCGGAAACCATGGCAACTAGTCCTTGGACAGAATTTTCCACTACGTTTGCCTTTTCAGAATTTCCAGATTTTTCAATATTTCCAGACTTTTCGGTATTGCCTGCATTGAAATTTATTCCTGCCTTTCTATATCAACAATCCCGAATCATATGGCCTTTCTTACCACAGTGATGACAACTAAAGTTCTTTCTCTTTTTAAAAGAAAACTTTTTGGAAACTTTTAGACGTTTGTTCCCACTTCCTGAACCATTCTGACTGACAAAATTGACTGCGAAACTCGAGGGCTGACTAATAGCATCACGAGCACGAGTCTCACTTTCAATTTGAATGTGAGTACAAAATTGTTCCACCGTTATTTTATCCATTGAATGTAGGATTTTCTTTCTATAGTCATTCCAGGAGGAAGGCAATTTCGAAAGAATAGCACCTATTTGAAGTGCATCAGGAATTTTAACTTCAAGATCACTTAGTTTTGATACCAAGATTTGCAGTTCATGAATCTGATCCATTATAGGCCTAGTATCAAATATTTTAAATTCAAAGTACTGCAGAGCCAGGAATTTGTCGATACCTCATTTTTCATTCTGGTATGTAGTTTGTAGAGCAGTCTAAATCTCCCTTGGCGACTTCAGATTGCAGTAGAGATCATAGAGTCGATCCGTCAAGGTATTCAGAATATGGCCGCGACACAACAGTTCATCATGTTCTCGTTTCTTCCTTTCTTCCTTGACTGCGTCAGAATCTTCTGTTGTGGGCTCAGGCATTGCAGGCAAGGCAGAATCAAGAACATAGTAGATATTGAGAGCAGACAGTAAGAATATCATCTTGTCTCTCCAGCGGGTAAAGTTTGTTCCATTAAAGCGATCAAGTTTGATGAACTCCTTCGGATTCTCAACAACGGACATCACTTTCTCCATAACAAGAATAACTCTTTAAGATTGTTAGAAAATTAATAAACAAAAATGGCTTTGAGGCGTGAAAATCGACTGTCATTAAAGAGTTATTGCCTGTATACTAATCTAGGGAAAATACAAACGATTCTCTTCAATATACAATAAAGCCTTCAATAACACTTGTGATTTTCTATGCCAATTCGTTAGAATTCTTGTGTATTTATAGGCAACCAACAGACCTTTTCAGAAAAGATGTCTTGTTTCACAACAGACATAACTTTTTATTCGAAATTTGAATTTAAAATTCAAATAAATTAATTTAAAGTAAAAATAATTAACTTTAGGATCCGACCCAGCCCGCGCCCAAGCCCCATGTCCAAGTCTAAGTCTTTGATTATATAATATATAAATATATAGTGTACTTAATTGCACACACTTAAAAGTATGTGTCCTAAATCAAAGACATAAATGGACAAGTGCTTAAAAAGTTCCAACAAGAACTTTTCTCTTCCGATGTGGGAAGAATCCCATTTCCAACTCTTAATAACAAACTATCTTCTAGGAAGATATATATATATATATCTATATAAAAACTGCGGACAAAATCAAGAAGATTGACATAAACTACAATTATACGGGCTCATTACCTCCCAAACTTTCCAATCTGCACTAGCATGTTAAGCAAATAGAATTCTGAGCACTAACTCCTTTACTTCTTTTAATGCTCCACATTCCCTATGTTATTCCAGATTCCTAATCTTGATCAACTTCACATGCTCATGGAAAGCAGATCGACCTTAACGACGACATCCACATTCATGAAAGGCTCCAAGCAAACAAAATAATCCACAAAAATATAGCTGTGAACTACTGTGAGCACGTGATTTTTGCCCCAAGCAAATTATTCCAAAAATATATGCAAAAATGATTTTTGTGTGGAAACTTGTTGATAATTGTGTAGAAATACCATGATTTGTTTTTATTTTTGAAAAATAAAGCAAAGAAAATTAAAACAAAACACCATTTTTGTATCAATTAGAAAATACCAAAAAGAAAAATTAATTACTCTTTAATTTTAGAAAAATCAGAAAAAATACAAAGAAAATATGAGGAATAATAAATACAGGAGTAATACAAAAATACAGAAATAATATATATAAATAAAAACTATATAATACAAAAATACAAGAAATAATACAAGAAATACAAAATATATACCAAATACATAAAGTGGGCAATTCAGTGGCCCAAATAGACCAGGCCCAAAGATGAAAGACCGGCCTGCCTGTATATAAACCAAAACGACACCGTTTTAAAAAAATAAATCTGGATCGTTGATCAATTGATCAAACGGCCCAGGAATAGCGGTTGCCTAATAAGTGAAACGATGTCGCTAATCTAAAACAATCAGGACCGTTCGTTTGGTTAATCTAACGGATGAAATGAAAGGCTTCATTTAACCACACGACGTCCTGTGATATTAAATAAATCCTGGCCATTCGTTTGATCTAATCCAATGGTTGAGGTGAATCATTACATTTTCAATATATCAATACACCTGATGTGTATTTATCTCATTTCATCCCCTTCGTCTTAGAACCCAAACCCTAGCCGCCTCTCTTCTCCTTCTTCCCTCCACCTGAACCACCAGAACCCTACCGGTGGTTCAGTCCGGTCGTCTTCTCCGTTCACCTTCCACACCCCTGAACCCATTCCTCCTCCTCTCTCACCCCATCACCTTAGTTTTGGTCAAAAATCCCTCCTGTGTT
>MU748611.1:0-14796 GCA_026770625.1 Nicotiana glauca
ATCTATGCGAATTAATTAATGAGATCAACTAATCTTTATCCAATAAAGACGATCACATAAATATTGATCTTACCATATTACCGATGTTCAAATTAATAATCCTACGATCAAGAACAAATTTAGATTATAAGAAACTTGACTCTCATTATCATGATCTCCATCACAATGTCAAATCTCAAAATTTAATCAAGGACCGTATCAAGTTAATCAAATAATTANTGGATCTAGGGCATATATACTATATCCCTAACAAATACATCATATTAAACAACTGGCACTCTTTTTGTAATGTGCAACATTTGCAAATCACTAAAAATTACCTGGCATTTCTTACATATGATCAAACCTAGGGCGTTCAAACCGAACCGAAAAATCGCACCAAACCGAAAAATCAAATCAAACTGATTAAAAAACTCGACTAGGTTTGGTTTGACTTGGTTTGGTATTGAGTTAAAAAATTCGAACCAAACCGACTGATAAATATATAAATTTTATTTATATTTTTAAGACTTTATAGTGAATTTTCTTTAGAAAATGTAGAAATATTTGGGATCCTCTCATGTATTAAGCTTGAAAGCGTAAATTAACGAAAAATTATTATTAGACGGCTAAGAAAATAATAACTATCATGTGTTACTAAAATAATTTTCCCACTAGAATATTTTAATCAAAGCGAATTCATGATTTGAACGTTATAGGATTTGGATTTGAAATTCTATCATATTTCATGTAACAATATTCTTAAGGTTGCTGTTTGAATATGTTGTTCGCAAGAAAAGACCAATAGAGAAAACGACTCAGTAATGAGTTTTGAAGAATCGAAGTCCACTTTTTTTGCGCTGGAGAGTTCTACGTACTTTGGGGTAAAATATTCTCTATCAAAAGTGATTGCATTCCTATAATTGAAATTTGAAATATTTAATTAAGAATAAAATGGTACTTGTCACTCCATTATAACCTTTGATAGTAATAAAAGTTTACTCTAACACTTAAATCAATAACATCAATCAAATATTCTCTGCTAGATAGATAAGAGATAATAGTTTTGTGGTAAAATATGGGATTATCGAATTCCATAATTGGTTTAATTTTAAATGAGTATAATCAATGTCGAGATTAGCTACAACATAATTTCTCATTGACCAAAATTATATTTATATTACTTGAGAGGCCGTTTGGTTACCATCTAATTTTTCTAATGGGAATTGTTTCCGTTTTAATAGCTTGTTATGATTTAAGGGTACTTTTGTCCTTAGATGTTCTTATCCGCATATAGTTAATGTAAGCATTCTTATCTCACGTCCTATCACATAAAAATAATACATAAAGTAAGTTATATACCAAAATTAGTAAGTACTTAGTATAGCATTTGATATTCGTCAAATAAGGGAAAAATTCAAAAATAGCCAGATTTATAACTGATCGTTTAAAATTAGCCCAATTTCAAAAGTAATCGAAATTTAGCCACTTTTTATGTAAAGATATATCTGAGCGAAAATACTGTTCAAAATCCAGAAAATACGCCCGTATATTATGTTGGAGTTCCATCATAAGTATACTTGAACTCCCGCATATTATACTGGAGTTCCAGGATAAGTATGCTGGAACTCCAGCATAATATACTGGAGTTCAAATATACTTATGCTGGAACTCCAACATAATTTACTGGAGTTCCAGCAAGTATATCGGTCCAGCATAATATACTGGAGTTTGGAGCACTGACGCTCCATTCTCCCATATATTATACGGGAGTCAGCAAAGTATACCGGTCCCGCATAATATGCTGGAGTTCATACACAGGTGAACCGAACTCCCGTATATTATGCTGGATCGGTCTCTGTTGCAGCAAAATAATGACTATTTTTCATTGACTTAGTAAACGCTGACTATTTTTAATTGACCAATGCGAAAACTAACTATACCGTGCTATTTTTACGTCAAATAATACATAACTTATGTAGAGTTTAATATAAATATTGAATAGTATATTAATTATGTGAAATATTGTATTAGTCCCAAAAAAAAATAGAAACCAAATAGTATTGCTGTTACTGATGGATATGCAAACGAAGTTTCATATTAATAGCTAAAAAATTGGAAGCCTATATATAAGGGTGAGACTTTTTGAAGAAAAATAAAAGCGTACAGACTTGGCTTAAAGTGGACAATATCATACCGTATTAAAATATTTTTGGATTTGTTAAGTCCAACACAGGTACAAAAGTCCAGGTTTGGTTGAACGAGTATGACAATGGTAAAGTGGATGGCATACAATGAATCTCGAACCCGTGGAACATAGTTCGAGCAGGAGATTGTTGGCAGGGGCGACCCTTCCATAAAGCAAGTAAAGCAACAGCTTTAGGCCCCACATTTGTGGAGACTCCATTTTCTGTTACAATTAATATGCTATGTATAAGTTTAAAAAAAGATTTTGTAAAGTGATTTTTTTTTATTTCTTTCTTTAACAAATATAGAGAAGAAGGATTTGCAAACTGCTATAATTTCTGCCAAAAAACTTGAACTTGAAATGAATATCGAACCCAAATTTCATAAGAAACGTGCGATATATAGAAAGTAACAATTTGATGAGAATGTTAATAATAAAATCTCAAAATCTTTCTAAGAGTCTTTTGGAGTTGATTACTTTATATATAGTAGATAAGACTATTTTTTTCATTTCAAAATAGATTTGAACAATTTGAAGCACATGAAAATATTTTTGGTTTTCCATTTAGCGGTAAAAATTAAGATCACTAGATGATGAAACTTTGAAAAAATATTGTCTTAATCTTGAATGTTCCTTAAAAGCATAATAATCAATTCGATGATGACGGTTTAGATTTATTTTCGGAATTAAAAGTATTAAGGAAAATAGTACAATTAGAAGATAACAATTTAATTGATAGACTTGGTCAAATAAAAGATTTGATTCTTTTTGTAATGCCTATAATGCTTATGGAATAATGTTAATAACTCTTGTTACCATCACTTCAGCAAAAAAAAATTTCAAAATTAAAATTATTTTTTTTAAAAGTTAAGGCCCCTCGTAAAGTTTAGCTTTAGACAACAAAACTCTTTGGTCGCCCCTGATTGTTGGATATGCAAACAAAACCTTATATTGATAACTGAAAAGATTAGGAACTTACAATAAAGTATAGAATTTTTTTAATAGAGGAAACCTTTGATCAATTGGGTTGGTGGGTCTTAACAAACTTGTTTTTAGTTTTATGATCATGTCTTTTTTTTTACACATAAATAATTTATTAATTATACGTAAGAGATATGCCTTTTACACATGAGAGATCTAAAAATATCATTTTCTAAAATTATAAATAGCACAAGTTAAAGTCCTATCCGAATAATGAAACTGGTTTCTGGAATGAATTAGAGAGTCTAGAATCAATCCCCTAGCTTTGCTGGCTCCTGCAATGACAACGACGATGCTGCCGCGTAACATAAATTTACCATTATATCCCCAACCACCTATTCTTCATTTCCCCAAAAGACGTACTTAATAACTGAAAAAGATAACCTCCAATTAAATCACCAATTCACGTCTTCCTTTATTCTCAGAAATTCTTCAATAAACGTGTCCAATACCTGAGCTTGCCACCATTTCCCCCCTTCTCTGCAAAGCAATCTTCTCAGTTTCCCAATGACGCTAAATTCACTCAATCTCTCATTAATGCATTCCCAATTCTAACAATTTAATTATATATATCTATATATGTATCTATAGATTTCATTTCATGTATATAAAAGGGGTTGGGTGCATTTAGTCTTGACATATACTGCTGTAATTTTTTGTCGAGGGTCGTGTCTCATGTTTATGGCCATTGATCATCTTTTCTTCATTTCGCCGGCTTTTAATCTGCCCCGTTGACACGTGTCTTCCTTCATTCTGCTGTATTTCTCTTTGTGTTATGAGGAAGCCCCGTGTTGAATTATTCAATTTCGACTTACCTCATTTCTCTTCTCTTTCTTCTTCTTCAATTTGTTCGGAGTTTTGTGAGGTTTATTTACCATGGAATTACCTTGATCCCGTTGTTCTTCATTCTGGTAAAGTTGAATGTTTACTTTTTTCAAATTCAATTTTACGCGCATGTGTGATTTTTTTAAAATTGTTGGTAATTTTTGAATTTTGATGGAGCAGTTATTGGTGGTGGAGCAAAATTGAAGAATTCATGGGGAACATTGATTATGGCAGATGTGTCTTTCCCTTGACAAGTTTGCAAATTGGGTATCAAATTCTTCGTCTTTCTTCTTTGTTTTTTAATTTAATTTTTTTAATTACAAAGAATTCTATATTTTTCTTTTCCTGTAAATTAAAAATTAATTGGGTTAATTTCAATTTGGTGATATTTTTGTTTTGGAATTTTCTGCCTCTTGTACTTGGCTTTGTTCAATTCCTGCAACCATATCAACAAATCTTGAAAAAAATTGAAACTTTGTTGCATTTGAAAGGGTATTGAATTTGGTACAAATGTATGAAAATTCTCGGTAAATAAATTTTTGGTCCAACTTGCTTTAAATTCTGCCATTTAGGTTTTTAGTTCCGGTTCTGTAAAACTCTTGAGAAAGATAAGCTTTTCGTGGACTTTAACGAGGGGTTGTGGCTAGAGGCGGATCCAAAATTCGAACTTTATGGGTTTGGAATGCAGTTGAACCCACTGATGATATGATCACTTGGGTTACTTGGTTCGAAATTTAATATTTGTACCTGTTTAGAAGATTTCTTAACACTTAAATATCCCGCTAGTGGGATTATACTGGATTTGTTGTTGTTGGTTGTTGTCGTCTTAACACTCATATATAGTATGAGACAAAGCTATTGGGTTCGATTGGACCCCTAACTTAAATGGTACATCCGCCCCTGGTCTTCGCAGATCAATTTAATTCATGCTTGATGTTGGTGTTGAAAATAAAGATTGGCCATCCGAACAGAAAGAGGACTTGGAGGAAATGTAAAGTTGAATGGTCTTTCCATTGTGTTTCAAACCGAAAACCACTTTGAATTCTCTAAACTGCTTAATTTCAAAAGAGAAGATAAGCTACTTCTATTGATAGATTCACATTGAAAATTTGAGTATAAGTAGATTTGTGCTTGCGTCATTACAGTGGTTGAATTAGGAATTTTAACGAGGGGTAGAATTAGCGTCTAAGAAGGTTTTGATATAGCAGTTAAACAGTACTAAAGAATTCATATTATATTCCAAAATTTATTTAAGTTGCTAGGGGCCATTAATCAACGGTTTATTGTCTTGTTATTTATATGCTGCTTTTATTTGTTACAGGGACTTGCAGTCCTATCTTTCACATCTTTACCTTTTCCTTGCCCCTGAGAGTAAGAGATGCTATATCTTGGTGGACAACCGTCCGTGGCTTAGAGATCTTGTTTCTAGACCTGCACACTTATGGCAACTGATGGTTACCAAGGTTGGTAGTGCATAATATCGTTTTCATATTTTTCTTTTTCTTGGTTTTTTATGTTTAACTAGGAAATTTTTGTTTTGAAGCAGTCCAGGTTATCTCCCTTTGCGAATACCAGAGGGCGGAAGCAGAGGAAGGAGGGTGGAGGTATGTTGGATATGAAATCTGTTCCTGAATTAAGCACGAGCGAGTCTGAAAATGTTAGAAGATGGTTTCCCTTTATTGATGCCGCAACATTGTCCCGGAAGAGGGAATTATTACCTGTAAAGAAACTGAGAAGCTCTTTGATCTTGAATAGCAAATTGCATAGGACATTGTACGGGTTCATTGTGTTTGAAGTTGAATGGAATGATGTGCGTGGTATAAATTATTTCAACGAGCTTCAGGTAAAACTCGCTTCCTTTGGTTATTTTGACCTTAAGTATATGCTGCTTGCTTATTTTTAGCTCTTGTGCAGACAGATACATCACTTGCCATAGAGACAAAATTCATGAAAAGATGGGAATTTGATAGTGTGACACAAGCTGCTAGATGCATGTCTTCATGGTTTCCTGGGACTGGCACGGAGCACCATCTTCTGAAAGTGTTTCTGGAATCTACTATAGGTATCATCCATGTATTATTGATTTCTGTGCATCTTAATTTTCTTGTTGGATTTAAAAGCTACCTGGTCCTATCTAGGGCCACTAATAACTTCAGCTCTGCCCCATTTTTCTTTATTGTGGTTTACATGCATAGATTAATTTGTTTCTTTCCTGAAGTGCGCCTGTAGAAGAAATGGACCATTGCTCATGGACCATTGGTCCGAGAAATAAGACACAGTTAGATACGACAACAATTATTCGTCAATTCCAAACAAGTTGGGGCATTGTATGAATCATTACTGAACATGTTCCCCATTTAAATTCATCTCAGACCAACATTATACAAAATACAAATAAAAATAAAAAGTACTAGAAGTTCTCATCTTTTAGACACAAGTCTCTAATAAGGCTAAAAGACTCCTAGAAAGCATAGGACATAAACATATTACTTTACCATGTGACTTTAGGTCTACCTCGCCCTTTTCAACACCTTCTTTCACCATTTTCACACCTATGGACTGGTGCATGTGGAGGTCGATCTCATTTAATCCTGAATGTGTACTGCTTGAACCTTCTGGCAGATGTGGTCTTTGTTTATCTTGTCTTATTTTTTGTATGACCGTACTTCCACTTTAGCATCTGCATCTCTGTGACACTTATCTTGTGGATGTGTTGGATATAGAAAATGGAAAATAACTGATTTTCTTGAGATTGTGAGTCACAAGTACCATGGAGTAATTGTGATTGTGATTTTGAAGAATAAAACTTTCACATGAACCTTCCTACTAGAATGGTAAATTCTCATGGAGTAATTGTCTTCCTCTTTCCCATTCTTGCATCGTTTATTCCAATACTTCATTAAACAAAAAGGTGGTAGTATTTAAAAATCCCATCTAATCTGTTTAACGTCGATTTCTTGATATGTATTCAGTTAGTTCAGTAACTGTCCCAAGCTTCCAAATTCCTTTCTTCAAGTATCTATTTTTGAATCATGGCTGGAATCCATACCTAAGAATTGTTGAACTCCTGTTCCAAGCTTGCAAATTCTTTACTTGTAACTTTGCTGGAGATTTTTACAGGAGATGTATTCTATGATGCCCATGACAATTTTCAATGGACAACTGATGTGGCTGACAGTGATGCTTCTGCTTGCAATTCAAGTGATGAGGATGAATCTCCTTGCTCTTCAGTTAGAAGTTTCAGTACATACCCTGCAGCAGAAATTAGCGAAAATTCTCTGCAAACGCCATCTCCACCTGATGGACCTCATAAGAGAAGAAAACTTTTGAAGTCTCTCAGTAAACGATTAAATGTTGATTTGCTCTCCGAGGAACCCTTTTCTGAAACTATTGAATCACAGCTACATGGCGAGACCTCTGACAAAAGTACTTCTGAAGTTGTTGAAGCCACCCAGTACAAGGATGTTTTGCTTTTGTTTCGGTTTAATGATCGTGATCTCCCTTTCAAACTTAGAGACATTATTCTTTTGGATTTACGGTTGCTTACTCTCCTGGAAGCTGGGCTTCCTTCTTGGGTCATATTTCTCCAGTCTTATCCAGTATTTTGCCATATTTACCGTCCATGGATGTGTCCTCTAGCAAGATTTTTATATGTCGTAATCTCTATAGTTACTGTTCTGATTGGATTCTATGATCTATACAAGAATGTACCCGTACTCAAAGCGACAGCATCTAGTTTGTTTGGGCCCCTTTTTGATTGGATAGAAACATGGGAAATGGTATCAAGAATTCAGTACTTGGGGACCATGCTATTTCTGCACAATTTTCAGAAGGCCTTTAAGTGGTTCCTCATGACAACGCGTACTATTCGGTCATTTTTCTCCATTCTCGCGCAGCCAATGGCTGGTCCACTTATTGTGTTCGTGGAATTCTTCCTTCCTTTCTGGAATGTGTGTACACAAATTATGGAGGACTTCTTTTCCGTAATATGGTTTACAGTCGGGTCTTCTTACTCTCTGGTGGGAAAAATTATTGAGATTTTATTACTACCTCTGTGGTATATCATATCGTTTATTTGGATTCTTGGTAAGTATATGTGCAACTACGGATATAATCCCATTTGTTTTGCTTAAAGTGGTTTATGAATTTAAGATTGTTGCTCCCTTAGAGTTATCTCATCAAATTTTTGTTCAACTGCAGTGACATCTTTATTTTACCCCATCTTTTGGATTCTGTGGGAGATTACCTATGCTCCAATTCGCCTGCTCTTTGGGTTTTCTAGCCTTCTGGGCTTTTTGTGTACTTCTATATATGAAGTGATTCAGGATTCATGGCTGTTCGTGAGTAGCATAGTTCGAGTTACTTCTCAAGTGGAGTCTACAGTGACCTCCGGTGGAGTTTCTATATGGCGCTCTCTTTGGAATGACCTTTTCTCTCAGGTTTATTGCTTGATTTAATCCTAATATGAAAATTCTGTTAAGAGTTCTTGTGCTAATAATTTTCTTCTGATTATGACTTACAGGTTTTCCGAGCTCTTCGGAGTATTCTCTATGGTTTTGTTGCCTTCTTCACAGCCTGCAATAGACACAGGTTAAGGTATGGTTCTCTATTTTGCATATCTTCTCTTTGAGAATGTCAACTTCTAGTAGTTACTTTTCATGCTATTCCTCGTCGCGTGCTTCCACGTATTCTTTTGCAACCGAACGGAGGGTATGTTACTTAACCTAGAGAAATATAGCTAGACTTGCATGGCATGGAGTTAAGTGTTAATCAGCATATTATGTGATGCATAGCCTCCCTTTACGTATCCAGACTGCTAGTTGCTTTCTATATTATAGGCTCTATGAGAAAGACTTGGTGTAGCAGACTAGAGCAAAAACTGAAGGAAATCTTTCCAGTTTCTTCACGTGATTACAATCTCTGAACTATTGCAACTCTGAAATACTAATCATTTTTTACTGTTGCAACTTAAGTCGAATTATTCCTCAGTTGCAACCTCTCGTTTTTCTTTTTCTTTTTCTGTTGGCTGATTGAGCTGAAACATTACATTTGCAGTATATATAATCATTCAAGTGAGTTCATACGACGATTATCTGCTAAAAGGTCTCGGTTAGAATCTAGTCGCAGTGCACAAACATCAGGAGCGCAAATCACAGTAAGTTTATACCATCTTTAATCGTGTTGATCATAATTGCTGGCACATAGCTGTTACGCCATATCAACTGGTGTAAAATTTCTGTTATCTTGTGGAAAATGTCCTCCTTTCTCGTTGATGTAGTGGTTGCTTTTGCTTGCTTCCTTCTGCAAACACACTTGTTCCAGTATTTGTGAATTAGACATTTTTCTGTTTTCATGCCAAATGATTATGCACTTCTGCAGTGGATAGACACAGAAGAAGCACAGCACCAGCGAAAATTCAGAAAGATCGAATGATGAGGAGAAAACTCCACACCTTTTAACATGTATAGCAAAGTTAACTCCACCATTGATGGAAGTTTTCCAGGTGCGGCATGTAGGATATGGTAAAAAGGGGAATACACACACGGGGAATTAATTTGCCCAGTTCTTTAGCTTCTCCTTTGCCCTTGCCCTTGCCCTTGTGGTTTTTGTTGTAATTTTCTTTTTGATCGTCTCCTTATAGTTTCAATCCGCTGCCTAGATTGTAGCATATCGGAAATTCTGTAAATAACGAACATGAGGATGCTTTTTGTTATACAAAGTATAGAGTTAGTTTCCAATGCTTGCTTCCTAACTTCCCATAATTCCAGTTAACTAGAGTTTTAGCTTCCTTCCATGTTATATTATGTTTCTGACGATAAGTACTCCCATTTCATTTGTTTTTGTGCTTTGGCTGATGAGTAGTACCATTTTGTTGTCAAAAGTGATATGTGGGGGGAACACTAATTTTTAAATCTTTGATTGGATTTCATCTAATGGCCAGTTTAATATCAATCCCAAAGTATTGAGTTTATATTATAGATAATGTCTGATGACATTTTTCAGTCGCTAATTTATCTTGAGACCGCATATTTGGCAATGCATTAAAATTTCTGTTTGCGTTAGAGCACCTATAAACAGGTGCAGTTTTAGGCGGTTTAATAGTTAGAAAATTGTAAATAAAACAGAAGTTATTTTGAAGTAAATTTCAAAAAGGAAGGATCGTATGACTAAAGTATGAGATAAGATAAAATTCCCATAATTCCAAGTTGGAATCCTGTCACAGATAAAATTCTGGTCTTTTAAGTGAAGAAGGCTAGAGAAACGAGTTTCAAATCATATGCCACTAGCTTCGGGGAATTTCTCTAGCATCAAACAAAGAAATGACAAAAGACAACCTACAGATGGTATTTGATGGAATTAAATATGAAATTTTGTTAATCCTATTCTCATGAAGACCGAATTGGTGGAGAGGATGCACTTTTATTTGGTGTTTTACCAGCTAACAATCATATTACAGTTCTGATTTATTATGGACTGCAATTTATAAACCCAGCTCAAAAGAGTTAAAATAAATGATTTAAAAAAAGAGCAGGAAGCAGTGGTTTTAGATGACACTTGCTTTTCTTTTCTTTCCAAGCACTACAAATCAATGTTCCTGCTCCTCTTTAGAGCCGTCAATATGGGCTTGGCTCGTTGGGCCAGCCCAGTTCAGCCCGTGATTTAGCAGGGCTGGACTAGAATTTTTGGAGCCCGTTTAAAAACGAGACTTTTAAGCCCGACCCGAGTAAGCCCGTGACCCGCGAGGCTTGACTGAGTTTGGGCCGGATCGGCCCGTGGGCCTAATAAAATATTTATTTAAAATATATAAAAAATAAAAAGTATACTTCCTTTAAATATGAAAAGTCAGAATTAGATCTTTACTAAGAGGAACCAAAACTTGATCTTGAGTTCAAGAGGTGATGTTGTCATGTATTTGAAGGACCATTCTAGAAAATATCCCGATCTTTCAATGATGGTGCGTGATGTACTTAGCATTCCTTTTACCATCGTACCATCGGAATCAATATTTAGCATTGGCGGCGTGTTATTATAAAGTACATAAGTTGCATTTATTATGAAAATGTTCAAACACTTGTTACTACTTGAAATTGACTGCACAGATTTTTCCGAACTCAAACTGATAATATTTTTTATGTGAATTTAAATATTATTAATTTTTAAAATTTAATTACTTTTAATATTTAACTAATTGATATTGCATATGAATTGTAGATGAAAGTGAAGATGTTAAGACAACCTTATCACAAGCGGATTCAAATGTGTTTGATGAAGATGATGTGTTGGATATCTCATAAGCATCATGAACGTTCTCTTGAATAGTTTGTTTTAGTTTTGACTTTTAGTAAATGAAATATAGTCATGTCTTTTACTTTTGTTTTAGTATTTATTGTGATATATTGGAACAATATAAAAAGTTATTAAATTTTACGTATTTTTTTCAATAAGATACTTTTTTAACTTTTAAATAATTATCTTTTTTTAGGTCAGAACTTAAAGAAAAAATATAAAATTATATTTTTAAAAATTATGGGCCTGCCCGTGGAGGCCCGCGGCCCACATAGGACTGGGGTGAACTGACCATTATAATGCCCATCAAAATGGTGGGCTAGCCCAGCCCAGCCCAACTCGTCAATTGCTAAAGCCCATGTGGGCCGGGCTTAGCCCGGCCCATATTGACAGCTCTGCTCCTCTTGAAACAATAACAAATTGTTGGACTGCACACCAAAGAACCAGTCATTGAAGTGCTTGGAGCAATGCATTAAAGAATGTAAACCTTTACCGCAGCCATTCAGACTATGGACTCTCAACTGGCTATGTAAAAGAAGGGTAATCAAACAAAGCATGAGATGCATAGTAATCTTGGCTTCCTGGGGCCGAGTCTATTGAGGGCTTATATATATAGATAGAACAAGTACTTTAATTTCACGGCAAGAAGCAACTAATGATCTTCTTGCAACAGTAAGTAGTAATTATGTTTATACAAGCTGATCCGACAGGCAAAATCACGAAGCTCATCTATGCTTCTACAGGTCCTAAAGTAGCACAAGCTACATTCATTAAAGTCTACCACCTAGAAACACAGTCTGTCCATAAGCGAAAGAGATCACTCAAACAGTTGAGCCTCCAGTTTGATGCAACATTGCGTCAATTTCATCGCCATCCTCCATCTCCAGCTAAAGCATGGAAGAAAATTTGTTAAAAAATAAGAAAGTTAATCGCACGAGAACAAAACACAAGAGCAAACAAACATGAGATTTTTATGTCCTATTTGCTCCTTCCTTTGACTTATTAGTGTGCGAACATGATCCGAGAGAGTATGACAGAGGGAGAGAGATACCTCATCTGGAGTCTGCTCTGCTCGGAGACGACGACCATCAAACAAGAATGCAATTGAGTTGAAATCCACTGACTGCCGGTCACAATATGCATTCATCAGCTTCTTTAGCTGGGTGCTTCTTTTGATCCTAAAGAAGACTTCATTCCCATCCTGCAACCAATAAAAGAACCAAATCTGTAATTCTCTCACTATTATCCTATTTGTTATAGCAGTTAAGAGGGCACTTCTATTTCATGGGCAGCACATCACCATAATGATGAGAAGGAAATAGAATATCCACTATAGATTGTTTAATCAGCTGCACATTGGGATCAACCACACATGATATCATGTTTCTCTATCCAAGAGGCAAATTTAGCATTTTGAAATCAATCACCCGGGATATCACAGTTCTCAATAATATTTTATCAGCAAGCAAACAAAGCACAAGTTGAAGCCAAAGGAGAAAGTAGGTTTCAAATCCGGGGTATTTGACACAGATGACACCATATAGCATATACAGCACAAACAACCATCTCCTACTCCCAGGTGGACCTACTTGCTGTGACATCATACAGATAATTTAACATGGTAACACAGATACAACTAATGGAAGATATCTAGCCACCAATTGATGATGGAAATTTATGCAAGCACAACAAAAGTTTACAACTGATGATTATGGCATCACGCTGTAGTGATCCTTCACAAACAGCATCTATTAAGCTTAGACCTGGTATCATGGTTTAATACAGAAGAAACGGGTATGCAGTCAAAACTTAACAACCCAATATCACAAGTACAGAAAGCAAAGTGATGCCTTTACCATTTATAACCTCGAACCCCAACCCCCCCCCCCCCCCAAAAATAATAAATTTTGACCTCGCCCATGAAAAAGCTAGTCTAGAAAGCCAACATCTTTTAGGCAAAATACATAAACGGCCCCTTAAACTTGGCCATAATTTTCACTTAGACACTTCAACTGAATCTTGTACCTATTGAACACCTAAACACAAACTAAATTGTTCCTATTAGGCACAACTTGCTGACATGGCACATAATGTGAGTTACACTGCCGTGAAGCGCATGAAAGATATTATTTTTTGAATTTCTCTTTCTTCTTCTTCGTCTCTCACCTCCACCACCATATGCACCATTACTCTTTATTTTCTTCCTCCCAACATAACCTTCACAAATTAAAGTGACTGAAAATATCAACTATTATAGAGAGAAAAATAACCCTTTGGACTAGTAAAAACAGAGAGATTTGAACTCACGCGGATCTGAGAAAAGAACAAGCATAGATGAAACAAAAGAGGAAATGGGTCGTCGAAAAGGGTATTCCGGCCGAAGCTCCTTTCTCAGTCAAATTTTCTGCTGATTCTCGCTTCTCCAGTGGTAGTTCATTCCCTATCTTTAGATGCAAATAAAGAAAGAAGATAAAGATCTCTACATGTATAATTAAAACTAATGAATTGGTTTGCATATTAAAAATATTATAACTGAAACACTAGGTAAAATCACAATGATCGACTGAGATTCTTTTGTTGTTGGAGACATTAAATTCTGCTAAAATGATGGAAAATTGTGACAATTACATGAAGAGGCTACGCATTATTTCATATCCAGATCACTCAACATATGGTACATTTTTTAGATTAATGAGGTCCAATGTTTGAGGTAGTAGGGGTGTGCATTCGATTTATCGATTCGATTTTGACCCTTATCGATAATTACTTATCGATTATCGATTTGTACATATGTTTATCGTTATCGTTTCAATAAGGTTTCGATTTTTTCGATGTCGATTTATCGATTTTTGGGGCTTATCGATTCGGTTATCGATTACACCAATAAAGAAATTTGCGGGATTCCACGGAAAATATATCGTTACAAACACACCTAACTAATATGGACAAAAAGAAGCTAAAATAAGAAGAGCACCATTTATAACATAAAAATTGTGTCAACAAGCACATGCAACGAAACTAAGTAAGGGATCAAATATATTCCACCAACACTCCAACGGTATAAAAAAATAAAAAACAAAAAACCAAAATACATCATCACGGCTAATTATGTTTTTCATTAATTTGAATTTCATTCCCTTGAACTTTAAATATGATCATTCCTTAAATGTGGTAGAGGAAATAATAGGTTTAGAGATTTAGGGTAAAGGAAAGGGTATTAAAGAATAAGGGTAAAAAAAAATTAATTTTTTTAAAAAAAATAATAAAAAAATAAAAATAAATAAATAAATTACTGTAGCTTATCGGTTTATCGATAAACCGATAACCGAAGAGGACAAAATCGAAATAAATCGATAAGGAAAATTTTGAAATCGAAATCGAAATCGATAAACCGATAGCAAATAATCGAACCGATTCGAATGCACACCCCTATGAGGTAGAAATGCTAGCATTAAGAAAAAGAAAAGAAAGCTTCGGTAGTTATTAGTCTATGGAAGAAGATGGGATCTGGAGCGCCTTGGGGTTGGAGGGGGGGG
>MU748611.1:14866-26628 GCA_026770625.1 Nicotiana glauca
GGGGGGGGGTCTGTGTTGAAAAAATGCTTCAAGAAGTTATAATTTCTAGAGGACTCACTTGAGAAAAGATCAAGGATTAGCAGGTAGATTAGAGATGAGATTCATACGGAACTTTTCCAGAAAACGGATTGTTTTGAAGGTCAAGAATCTCCGATTTCTTGGCGTCGGAATAGGGACTGGTCAAAGGAAAAAATTGAATACGAAAAAAGTTTTATTTTTGCTGCTTGTTATAGTTGCCGCTTGTCTTTATTTTTATTTGTTAATGCCACTTCAGCAGCGTTTGAAGTACACACACTTTGTTATTTTGCTGGAGTGTGTTTAAAGGGTTCAATAAGCACATTATATATGGAGTTTAAGTGCCCAATAGGTACAAACCTCTGTTGAGGTATTCAAATGAAAATTATTGTCAAGTTAAAGGGGCTTATTTGGCCTATCTTTTATATATTCACCTTTTTATAACAGATTATATAATTACGTTCTATGGATGAAACAATCAGTTATTGCCCTACCCAACCAGACACAGAGCTACAACAACCTAACTTACTGAAACTAGCCACTTTTGTACAAGGAATCGTGAACTATTCATTTCTGTAATACTAACATCTCTTTTATACCAAATGCACCTAAAAGTTTTTTATGGGAAATGAAACAACTACCTACTTAAAAAAATAGTTGTTCCTTATTTTTCTTGATAAAATATATTTATCTTGACGCAGAGGAAGGCTGTTTCGACCTCAAAACACCAATAGGTAAAGTATTGAATATATAGTGTTTTCAAAATAAGCGTCAGAAACAACTCTTTGCAAATGCACGCTTTTACGTCCAGACTAATCATAACATCCACTTGTACTAATAACAAAATTCAGAGATCTCCTCGGTCGAGCTACTAGCTTTCTTAGATTTCATTCCTGTTAACTAATCTGAGTCCTTGAGAGCTTTAGACGTCAGAGGGGAAGAACTCCAAAAGAATTTGATCGGCTCCTCCTCTCTTATCCTCTTGATGGTATCCAGTAGAAACGGTTCATTCTTTGGATTGACATAAAAAAAAGTGGTTTTTTCAGCATAAATAGTTTTTAAGCCAAAAATCAATAAGTTGGGGTTGGCCGACTTATTGCTTTTGGCTTGTTTTAAGCAGTTTTAAACGTATTTTAAGCACTTTTTAACTTTAACAATCAGCGGAAAAAGCTAAAAAGAGCTTAAAAGCTCATTTGGCCTGCTTAAAAGCCAATCGAAACATCCTCTTAGTTCAAGTTCTCTAACAATCAAAAAATAAAAATAAAACGGAAAAGGCCTAAAAATGCCACTCAACTTTCAGAAATGCCATTCAATTTTTATTTGGCCCATCTATGCCACTGGCTTTAGTCAATAATGGCATGGATGAGCCACGTGTATGTATAGACCATTTCTGAAAGTTTGAGCGATATTTTTAGGCCTTTTCCGAAAATAAAATACACAGAAACACCAGCTGAACATATGATCATATAAAAAAGCAGTTATATAGAACGCCGAATAAATCAAGCAGTTATATAGAACGCCGAATAAATCAAGCAGTCATATAAACAACAAGACAATGGGACATGATTATTCTCAAAATAAACACTAAATTTTACTTAAAAAATAAAAAAATAAAAAGTACAAACCAAACCCTAATCGAAAGAAAGCACAGACCTGGCCTTTGACTTTGAGATTGATATGTGCAGCTTGATCTCCACTTGGCTTCTTATCTTCCTCTGTTTGCGACATTTTTCTCTCTCTTGTACTCTATACCAAAAGAAGATTGTAGGACTATCAATTTGACTGTTCTTTAGCTATTTATAGTTGGTGCCTGCTGTGCCCTTGGCGTAAAAACCACGCAATTTTTCCTTTTTTCTTCATTTCTGACCTATCAGATTCCTTTTTGTTGTATTTGTTTAATTGCATTGCTATATATACACAGAATCATTAGATTAATATAACCACGTCATTAAATCACTTCACTAGTAATAGATTAATATGGTATGATGTTAAATACCTATATGCCTTAGTTATTGTACAACATTATTTATGCGATTAACATATGTGTTAGATAGATTGTTGTGAAATAAATACACTATGTTGTAAGAATTTTTATGTGGTGAACTATTGTAGTACATAGTAATGGTTACTTCTTAAAAAGACCTTGTCACGACATACTTTATTCACATATTGCTAATTACACACAGCCTTATATTTTACATTATAATATGTGTATATATTATCGCACAAGTTAATGGGGATACTATTTAATCAAACGTTAATTAGTTAAATTAGCATTATTTTTTTTCATATGACCAACTAGAAATTGCATTAATTATGCAATTTTTATTTTCTCCCACTAGTTTTTTTTTTTGGGAGGTGTATGGGTTCAAATTTGGACGACAACGACCATTGATGAATACGACAAACAACGAGATCCTCGTAACTCGACGTCCTGTGGAGGACGACAGACAAGCGTACAAACACTGCACGACTTTTACAATAGTGTAGGTCCAATAGGGGGCATTAGGAATATTCCTTCGAATATTCCCTATGATATGCCTTTTAGGGCTCAGAAGGGGTTTGTCCCTTATATAGCGGAAAAACAATCTTGTAAAAGGGTCTTTTTTCTGCCTTTCTAGCTAAGAACACTGACTGTAATACTTTTCTCATAAACGATTGGCATCCTTAATGCTCGATCACTCATCCTCGCAAGATCAAGAAATATCATCCATTGTATTCATCTGTTATACTTTTGGTTCTAGAGTTTATTATACTTAGCTAAGATTTACCCCTTCATTTTCTTTAATTGATTTATTCAAAAATGTTCAAATATCTTTTGAGTCAAACAATTTGGCGGCGTCTGTGGGGATTTCTATAGCTGAGATTTTAGTTTCGTCTAGATCCTTAAAAGGGATAATCACCTCTTTTTGGCCTCGCAAAGACCAACAGTGGCAGGAAAAGGGGAAGCAAGATTAAAGGCAATAGTAGGTGTCACGAACAGCCATCAGGTTTCCATCAACGAAGCTGGCAGGGAAGACAATGAAAATGCAACGCCAAGCGTTACACCTAAGGGAGATGCTTCAACCCCCCTCCGCACGAAAGCGTGACTGTCTCGCGTGAGAGGGAAACCTCAACATCCGCAGCAGGAGAAGCACCACCGGCTGTGAAAAGACTATTAGAAGAGTGGTTGACAAACACCTTGAGCAACATACTCGATAAACCCGTTCAAAGGGATATCGGAGGCACAATACACGCAGAAACCACAACTGTCGTCGATGAGCCAGAAACTCTATGCACAGGTAACGCTCATATTGTCATTGATGCAGGTAACAATGCACTTGTGGCCATCTTAAAAAAAATAGAAGAAATGGAAAATGAGAACAAAACGCTCCGCGATCAGATGAAAGAGCATCAAGAAAGGGTTGATAAAATACCGGGCGCTCTGAAGTTGCTACCAAAACGTGACGTAGGCTGATTCGTCGAGCAACCATACAGTGAAGGGGCAGCCCCCCACTCTATTCCAAAAACCTTCCAAATGCCGCCATACTTGAAAATATACAATGGTACCACGGACCCGGAAGATCACATAATCCACTACATTACTACAGTAAAAAGCAACGATCTGTCTAAAGAACAGGTGCCATCGGTGCTGCTGAAAAAGTTTGGTGAAACTCTGACAGGGGGAGCGTTTACATGGTATTTCCAACTACAGCATGGTAAATATCAACGTTCAAAGAAATGGCAGATAAATTCGTCACCGCCCACGCGGGAGCGAAAAAGGCAGAAGCCAGGGTAAATGACATCTTTGGCGTTAGGCAGACGATATGCGAAGGACTTCGGGATTTCCTAGCCCGATTCAACAGGGTAAGAATTAGCCTACCGAATGTATCAGAAGGGATGGCGATAGCAGCATTCCAAAATGGGTTAAATAGAAGCGGGTTGAAAGTAACCAAAAAACTGCTAAGTAGACTCATGAAATACCCGCCCACCACATGGGAAGAAATCCATAATGCCTATTGTGCCGAAGTAAGGGCAGATGAGGACGACTTAAATGGTCCGCTCCAATGACTAATGTCGGTCCAACCCAAAACAAGGAGAGATCGCCACAACGATGGTCGAAGGGATCCACTATCCCATTTCAATCGAGAAAGGCATCAGCCCTACATCCGGGCATCCATCCCGCCTCCTCCATGACATGCAGACGTCACTCCTCGACACATCGTGCCATACCAAAACAAGAGAGGTATGCCTCCACTGTTATCTGCTCATAAATTTTGCGTTTCTTCTTCAGAAATAGTGTATGCCTAGAAAATCTCGGCACAAAGGTGTAGTGGCCGCAAAAGATAAGTCAGATCCAAGCACCCGGAGATCGAACGTTCTGTGTGAATTCCACAAGGAAAAGGGACAAAAGACCGAAGACTGCATAGGTCTACGACAGAAAGTGGTAAAAATGCTAAACCAGGGACACCTAAAAGAACTGCTGAGCGATCGAGGACGGGTTAACTTAGCTCATGGACGCGATCAACCACAAGGACCCCGAAAACCACCTTCACCGGCTCGTACCATATAAATGATCATTGGCGGCGGCGATGATACAGTAATCAACCATGTGAAATTCACCACCACACACAAACTCAAGCGGACAGTCGCTCATGAACGGTACAACGACCTCGAAGATAGTATCATCTTCAATAAGTCAGATACCAACGGTTTGTCTTTCCCTCACTATGATGCTTTGGTTATAACTTTACGTATTGCGGATACCGATGTAAAAAGAATAATAGTGGATGAAGGAAGCGGCGCGTGTATTATCCACCCACGAGTCCTCATACAGATGAGACTCGAGGATAAGATAGTACCGTGCTGCATAACACTAACGGGTTTTAATAATGCAGTGGAACGAACCTCTAGAGAGATAGTGATGCTTTCTGGAAGGGGGAGTCACTCTGGAAACAACGTTTCACGTCCTGAACTAGGAAACAGCCTACAACGCTATCATAGGGCATCCATGGATACATACCATGCGAGTCATCCCGTCAAGTTTCTATCAAGTAATCAAATTTCCTACCCATGGGAAATATTCAGCATCCGGGGCGAGCAATGCACCGCCCAAGAATGCTACCGAATCGCCCAAGATTGCACAAACACCCAACAACTAAAGGGGGCAAGTGCGGAAGCATACAATCAGCCATATGGGGAACCAAACCTGACATACAAATAGAGGCCATCAAAGACCTAGATGTCTTAGAAGCTTGCAAGGCAACCGTAGAAGACCTCGACCCCGTTTAATTGGACAAAACTGACAGGACAAAAAATATTATATCGGACACAACCTCTCAGAACCAAGTAAGTTCCATGAGTTCTTAACTAACAATGCCGATTTATTTGCCTTTTCCCATTCAGATATGTCGGGAATCCCAAGGGACATCGCCACACACATGCTGAATGTCGACCCTCTTTACCCGCCAGTGTGGCAAATGAGGAGAAAGTTTAATACCACAATCAACGATGCAGTCAGCGAAGAAGTTGACAAGTTGCTCGCTAATGGTTCCGTCCGAGAATCAAAGTATCCTTAGTGGGTCGCCAATGTGATCGTGGTAAAAAGGAAGAACGGGAAGTGGAAAATGTGTGTCGACTTCACCGACCTGAACAAAGTAAGCCCAAAAGATTCCTTTCCATTACCACACATCGACCAGCTCATCGATGCAACGGCAGGGCACGAACTATTGAGCTTCTTAGATGCCTATTCTGGTTATAACCAAATCTTAATGGCAGAAGAAGACCACGAAAAAACCACTTTTATCACCCACAAAGGAATGTACTGCTACAGAGTCATGCCATTCGGACTTAAGAACGCACGGGCAACGTACCAAAGGTTGGTCACCAAAATGTTCAAAGAACAACTCAGGAAGACTATGGAGGTCTGCATCGACGACATGCTAGTGAAGTCGAAAATGAAGGAGGACCACACTGGTCATCTAAAGGAAGCCTTCGAAATATTGAGGTGATACGGAATGAAATTGAATCCCGATAAGTGCGCCTTTGGCGTAACCTCAGGCAAGTTCCTCGTTTTTTTGGTATTGCAAAAGGGTATTGAGGTCAACCCGGATTAGATCAAGGCCATCAAAGGAATACCGGGGACATTAACCAGTAAAAAGCAAGTACAGAAATTGACAGGACGAATAGCTGCCCTGTCGAGGTTCATCTCACGATCGTCGGACAGGTGCCATAAATTCTTCAACAACTAAGGAAGGATCACAGACTACAGTGGAATTTAGAATGCGTCAACGTCTTGAGAAAACTGAAAGCGTACCTGTCCTCCCCGCCACTACTTGTCAAGGCAGACCCTGGCGAATGCCTCCTAATGTATCTAGCAGTCTCCGAAGTCACGGTAAGTGCAGTTTTGGTCCGTGAAAACAAAGGTATGCAATCTCCAATTTATTATGTCAGCAAAACCTTAATTTATGCCGAAACAAGGTACCCCCTCCTTGAGAAATTAGCTCCGTCATTAGTCGTAGCTTCACGAAAGCATATACCATATTTTCAATGTCACCCCATAAAGTGGTGATGACCTTCCCCCTCAGGGGCATTCTACACAAACCCGAACTATCGTGTAGGTTGGACAAATAGGCCATAGAACTAATTGAGCACGATATAACATATCAACCGCGAACTACTATAAAGTCGCAAGTGCTCGTCGATTTTGTCGCCGATTTCAGATCGGAAATATTGCCTGAAGTAGAGCAGGAGGCGCTCCGTGCTTCTGCACATTCCGACCTCTGGATCCTCTATACCAATGGCGCATCTAATACATCGGGATCGGGACTAGGACTCGTCTTCGAAGTCCCTACGGGCGAAGTAATTCGCCATTCCATATGGTGCCCCGAGATGACTAACAACGAGGCCGAGTATGAAGCTATGATTGCAGGATTAAAATTAGCCCTCAAATATGGCGCTCGACCACTCGTCCTCCATTGCGACTCTCAACTCATGGTGAACCAAGTCACTAGGACTTTCCAAATCAAAGAACAGAGACTACAAAAGCACCAGTCAGAAATTCACAAACTGCTACCAGAATTCGATGAATGCCGCCTCGACCAGATACCTAGGGCGCAGAATATCAAAGCCAACGGTCTCGCCAAGCTAGAAGCAGCCACCAGAAATATCGACAACGAAAACGTGGTCACCCTTCTCCATTCCGCAATTGACCAGGTTGAGGTACATTCTATAAGCATAACTTGGGACTTGCGTAACTATATTATAACATATTTTCAGGAAGGGACGCTCCCATAAGATAAGAAGGAAGCCAAAAAGCTCTGAATACATGCAAACAGATACAACCTCTTAAACTATGATCTTTATAAAAGGACGTTTGGCGGCCCCCTGGCCAAATGTCTTGGGCCAAATCAAACAGGACGGGTACTAGAAGAAGTACACGACGGGTACTGCGGCACCCATATAGGAAACCGTGCCCTCGTCAGATGCCTCATCCGCGTAGGATACTACTAGTCTACCATGAAAAAAGAAGTCGCAGATTACGTCAGAAAATGTGAACAGTGCCAAAAATACGCCCCTATGATACACCAAGTAGGAGAACTCCTGCATTCCGTCACTTTGCCATGGCCGTTCATAAATTGGGGGATGGATATTGTCGGACCCCGCCCAGTAGGACGAGGTAAGGTACGCTTTCTTTTGGTTTTAACTGACTATTTTTCTAAATGGGTGGAAGCAGGTGCATACACACAAATACGTGATCAAGAAGTTATCACGTTCATATGGAAAAATATAATATGTCGCTTCGGCATTCCTAAAGAAATCAGCTGTGACAACGGACCTCAGTTCGTCGGAAAGAAGACAACTGAGTTTTTTGAAAAATGGCACATCACGCGAATACTCTCCACACCATACCATCCCACCATCAACGGCCAAGCTGAGTCCTCCAATAATGATATTGAATATATTGAAAAAGAAGCTAGAGGATGCCAAGGGGCTATGGCCTAAACTACTTCCAGAAGTACTATGGGCATAACACACTATGGCAAAAACTAGCACAGGCGAAACGCCATATTCACTAGTCTACAGGACTGACACGGTTATACCCGTCGAAGTCGTAGAACCTAGCCTGAGATACTCCAACGAAAGCGGACCAAGTAACGACAAAAGTAGGCTATAAGACCTGGATGAAGTCGAAGAACAAAGATATAAGCCCCACGTAATAATGGTAGCCCAAAAGCAACAAGAAGAAAGGTGCTATAACAAGAAAGTCAAAGTACGACCACTCAAGGTCAGAGACTACGTCCTCAAAGCTAAAACACAAGCAGCGAAAGACCCTAATGATGGAAAACTAGGAACAAATTGGGACGGGCCATACAAAATCACGGCGGCAGCAAACAAGGGAGCATTCCAGTTAGAGACAATGGAAGGAAAACTACTCCAAAACAATTGGAATGTCGCCCATCTCAAATATTTCCACTTCTAAAAAGAGGCGCCGCCTAAGTCGTACTCTTTTTCCCTCATCCGAGTTTTGTACCAATCAGGTTTTCTCGGTGAGGTTTTTAATGAGGCGGCAAGAGGGACGTCTCGAGGTCCGAAGTATTGTTCATTACCCCGTCCGTCGATGTGATCTTCAGGCCGAGTAATGAAGGGGCTAGGTATAGATAGCCAAATCTCCATTATATGTATAAAGTCAACATGTATTTCCTACAGGAATATAATCAAATCTCCAACGTATGAATGAAACTCCCAATGTCTAAGGCCATCGACAAAGATATGATTTCGACCTCGTTCGAACCACGATGGGATACTACTTCGACGCCAGCTCGAAAGTAACATCCCAATGGCCAAGGCCATCGACAAAAATATGAGTTCGACTCGTTCGAACCACGATGGGATACTACTTCGACGCCAACTCGAAAATAACATCCCGATGGCCAAGGCCATCGACATGTAGAAAATAACATGTATTTCCTACATGAATATAATCAAATCTCCAATGTATGAATGAAACTCCCAATGGCTAAGTCCATCAACAAAAATATGATTTTGACTTCACTCGAACTACGACGGGATACTACTTCGATGCCAGCTCAAAAGTAACATCCCAATGGCCAAGGCCATCGACAAAAATATGAGTTCGACTTCACTCGACCTACGACGGGATACTACTTTGACCCCAGCTCGAAAGTAACATCCCAATGGCCAAGGACATCGACAAAAATATAAGTTCGAACCACAACGAGATACTACTTCGATGCCAGATCGAATGTAACATCCCAATGGCCAAGGCCATAGAAAAAATTATAAGTTCGACTTTACTCGAACTACAAAGGGATACTACTTCGACGCCAGCTCGAAAGTAACATCCTAATGGCCAAGGCCATCGACAAAAATATGAGTTCGACTTCACTCGAACTACGACGGGATACTACTTCGACGCCAGCTCGAAAGTAACATCCCAATGGCCAAGGCCATCGATAAAAATATGAGTTCGACCTTTTCGAACCACGAAGGGATACTACTTTGATGCCAGCTCAAAATTAACATCCCAATGGCCAAGGCCATCGATAAAAATATGAGTTCGACCTCGTTCTAACCACGATCGGATACTACTTCGACGCCAGCTCGAAAGTAACATCCCAATGGACAAGGCCATCGACAAAAATATGAGTTCAACTTCACTCGAAATATGACGGAAAATTACTTCGACGCCAGCTTGAAAGTAACATCCAAATGGCTAAGGCCATCGACAAAGATACAAGTTCGACTTCACTTGAACTACGACGGGATATTACTTTGATATCAGCTCGAAGGTAACATCCCAAAGGCTAAGAACGTCTCCAAATAAAAGGGTCTGACATCATTCAAATTGACAAAAATATAACAAAGATTGCCACTGGATCGACAAAATAATTTTTTCATTACAACAAAATGTTACTAGCACCTATCTTTACAATGGGCTCAAAGACACCCTTACAAAAATCCTGAAGCAAAAGTAAGTACAAACCAAAAATTACACATCATCCATGGCACCATACACATCTTTGTACCAAGAGTCAGAGGAAAGACGATTCCCGTCATCAGAGTTGATATCATCTCCATCAAGCATAAGCGGGTCATATCTGCATGTCTCACGATCTGCCCGAGCTTTGGCACGCATATCCTGAAGGTTCTACTTCAGATGCCCTCTCGTCGGCGTGAAGAGCCTTGTACACATTAAGCTGGGCCTCGGCATGAACCCACAACTCATATAAAAGACGGGGCACGATGGGATTGGCCGAAGCACGAGACATAGAAGGTTGCGAGTGTTGACGCGCGTCCTCCGTTCTCAGTGATGCCACTTTCCCAGTCAACGTGGATAGTTGCCTCCAACTCCTTAACACGCCCCACACGCCCCGCTACCTTAAGCGTGGATGCCTCCTTCTCCTTGGCCAGCTCAGACCTACAGACACAGAGGGTATTTTCCAAGAGCGTCGCTTCAGAAATAGCAGTCGCCGATTTATCAGTACTCACACTCAACTCCCCCTTGAGCTCGATAATCTCCGCCGTCTTCATACCCAATTCGGCAGTAAAACTGGCTATCTTTTCTTGCAGGTCAGCATTCTCGGCAATCACCCCTCTACTTAACTCGAGCTCATCTTCCTTCACCTTAAGGGATACCTCGAGTTCACTGTTGCGGGCCACGTCCTTCATAAGGTCTTCGTCTCTCTCCCTTAACTCCTCGACCTCGCGCGCCAACTAATCCTCCCTCTGTTTAAACCTTTCGCGAAACAGTTGGAAATCAGGGTCCTGATGGAAGATGTCGACCATCGCACGATGGTTGGTGCAGTATTCTTGGTATTTGGAAGACATCTTCCCGTAGATGTCCGCCCTCATCCTTTCCCGACGCTCGTCGATCTCCATGATAAGGGTCTGGCACAACAAAAAAAGGGTTGAAATAAAAAGACAGGTCGACAATAACAACGTACACCCAACGACGAAAAGAAAGAGAAAGAAATCTACTCGCAAGGCCATGCCGGCGATGTTCTGAGACAACTCCATGTCACTCATCGCTCTAAGCGCCTCGCTTTCGGGGGCGGCACATAAAGGGGCTAAAGCAGACGCCACCCGATCACAGTTCGAGAACAAGTTGTAGTCCCCAGGGACAACTATATGCCGATCATAACCCTACACTCTAACCTCCACATGAGTATGGCGTTTAAAAACTCGCGAACATTCTCCGGGTAGACGTCCGAACCGAACCTTCTCCCTCGACGCGCAGGCCCCCTCCAATGTTAGACGATATGCCACCCTCAGCGGAGCGCACAGAGGCACCCCCTAGGTAAACCCCTTATGTTTGAGGGGAACTCCCCGCCAAGATGGCGTTGGACATAAATGTGGGCACAGGTGCCATCTGCGACGCACCCATCCTACTTTTACCGGCGTCCACGGCCACGTCCTTCCCAAGCTGCACTCTCCTCCTTTTCCTCAGTAACGACTCGTCCCCATTAGAGGATTCATCCACGAGGTGAAGGGTCGGTATGGAAGAGGCCTCTTCCCTCACGACCATATCCCAAGAAGGATCTTCCATTTATATCGGTTAAGCATGACCTCCTCGGACGGATTCATTCAAAGTAAACTGCATTCTTATAGCAGCGACTGTGAACACCTAATTTTTGACCACACCCAAATTATATACTATTTTAGTGAAAATATTTCTTTTATATTTAATCTTAATATTTAAACTTTCATCATTTTTAATAGATTTTATTTAAACAAAACAAAAAAAA
>MU748618.1:2683-47258 GCA_026770625.1 Nicotiana glauca
TAATCTAGGTCCAAGAGTCCTTACCTGATGATACTCCACGAATTCCTCTTCAAAATCGCCCAAAATCCCTCTTTGTTCGAAGCCCCAAATGTTTTTACACTTCTGAAATTCGGATACACGGACTTTATTAAACCCTCAGACATTTTCGCTTCTGCGATCTCTTAACCGCTTCTGCGGTCCCGCTTTTGCAGTAAAATAACCGCTTCTGCAGTTTTCATTAAATCCCCAACTACCGCTCCTGCGGTCCTAGACCGCTTCTGCGGTAGCACCTATGCGGCCCAATGACCGCTTCTGCGGTTCCCACCAAGAATCCAATAACCGCTTCTGCGGTTCTAATGTCGCTCCTGCGACTCCGCATTTGCGGACCATGTTCTGATTTTGCGAAACCTCACCATCCAGCCAAACTCGCTTCTACGCTCGACCGTCCGCTGCTGCGTACCCGCTTCTGCGGTCCATTTCTGCAAAAGCGGAAATACCAGAAGGCATAAAAATTCAAACCTGCAATTTACCAAAATTCCTTCCGTTTAGCCATCCGAAATCACCCCGAGGCCCCCGGGACCTCAACCAAAAATACCAACCCACTCTAAAACACCATACGAACTTGTTCCAATCATAAAAACATGTCCTTTAACACAAAAATCATCAAATTACCACGGATTCAAGCCTAATTTTCCTTAAAACTTCCGAAACCAACATTCAATCAAAAATCCATCCAAATGATGTCCGAATGACCTGAAAATTTGCAGACATATCCAAAATCACCTAGCAAAGCTACTGCAACTCTCGGAATTCCATTCCGACTCCCGGATCAAAATCTCACCTATCAACTGGATTTCGCCAAAATTCCAACTTCGCCAATTCAAGCCTATTTCTACACCGGATTTCCAAATTCGATTCCGATCGCACTCCTAAGTCAAAAATCAATCCCCGAAGCTAACCGAACCACCGAAATTCACATCCGAGACCTCTAACCACATAGTCAACTTCCAGTTGACTTTTCTAAAACAAGCTTTTCTTCTAAGAGGTTATGTGCCTTATTTTCAACCAAAACCAATTCAAATACACCCGATCAACTCTAACACTGATATAAAAACATGAAGCATCACAATAAGGGGGAAATAGGGTGGCAACTCACGTGAAAACGAGTCGGGTCATCACAGGCCCGATTCTATACTCTTCCAGACAGGAGGGACGCCATTGCGTCAGATGCTGTTATCACAGGTATTATCTCAGTCTGCCACAGGGATGCTTCTATTTTGTTTGATCTTGGATCTACATACTCTTATGTGTCTTCATATTTTGCCTATCACCTGGGTACGAACTGTGGTTGTCTTGCCTTGCCTGTGCATGTATCTACCCCGGTGGATGATACTATTATTGTGGATCATATATATCGATCTTATCTGGTAACTTTTGGGTGTCTGGAGACCCGAGTTGACTTGTTGTTGTTGGGCATGGTAGATTTTGATGTGATCCTGGGTATAGATTGGCTATCTACGTACCATTCTATTCTGGACTGTCATGCCAAGACAGTTACGTTGGCTATTCCGGGTGTTCCGAGGATTGAGTGGCGAGGTATGACCGACTATATTCCTAGCAGGGTGATTTCCTTCCTAAAGGCCCAGAGGATGGTTGGCAAAGGTTATTTATCGTACTTGGATTTTGTGAGAGATGTTGGAACTGAGATACTAGTCTTGATTCTGTGCCCGTTGTGAGGGATTTCCCAGATGTGTTTCCAGTAGACCTGTCGGGCATGCTGCCGGATAGGGACATTGATTTTGGTATTGATCTGGTGTCGGGCACTCAGCCCATCTCTATTCCTCCATATTGTATGGTACCAGCTGAGTTAAAGGAGTTGAAGGAGCAGCTTCAGGAACTCCAAGATAAGGGGTTCATTCGCCCGAGTGTGCCACCGTGGGGTGCACCGGTCTTATTTGTGATGAAGAAAGATGGCACAATGAGGATGTGCATTGACTACAGGCAGTTGAACAAGGTGACAGTGAAGAACACGTATCCACTACCGCACATTGATGATTTGTTTGACCAGCTCCAGGGAGCAAGGGTATTCTCTAAGATTTACCTCCATTCAGGCTATCACCGGCTGAAGATTAGGGATTTTGATATTATGAAAACAGCTTTCAGGACGAGGTATGGGCATTATGAGTTTCTAGTTATGTTTTTTGGGCTGACTAATGCCCCAGCCGCATTCATGCATCTGATGAACAGTGTGTTTCGGCCGTATCTGGATTCATTTGTTATCGTTTTTATTGATGATATCTTGGTGTACTCGTATAGCCAGGAGGAGCATGCTCAGCATTTGAGAGTGGTATTACAGAGATTGAGGGAGGAGAAGCTTTATGCAAAGTTCTCCAAGTGTGAGTTCTGGCTTGGGTCTGTGGCTTTTCTGGGACACGTGGTGTCTAGTGATGGTATTCAGGTTGACCCAAAGAAGATAGAGGCAGTGCAGAGTTGGCCTAGACCGTCCTCAGCCACGAAGATTCGGAGCTTCCTTCGGTTTGGCAAGTTATTATCGCCGGTTTATCCCGGGTTTTTCATCTATTGCTTCATCCTTGACCAAGTTGACGCAGAAGGGTGCACCATTTGTATGGTCAGACGAGTGCGAGAAGAGCTTTCAGAAGCTCAAGACAGCTTTGACCACAGCTCCAGTGTTAGTTTTGCCATCACCTTCAGGTTCTTACACCGTGTATTATGATGCTTCGAGAGTTGGGATCGGATATGTGTTGATGCAGGAGGGTAGAGTCATTGCATATGCTTCTCGTCAGTTGAAGCCTCATGAGAAGAACTACCCAGTACATGATTTGGAGTTGGCTGCTATAGTTCATGCTTTGAAGATTTGGAGGCACTACCTATATGGCGTATCTTGTGAGGTATATACTGATCATCGCAGCCTTCAGCATTTGTTCAACCAGAAGGATCATAATTTGAGGCAGCGAAGGTGGCTTGAGTTACTCAAGGACTATGACATTACCATTTTGTATCATCCGGGGAAGGCCATGTAGTTGCCGATGCTTTGAGCTGGAAGGCGGTGAGTATGGGCAGTTTGTCGTACATTCCAGTTGGGGAGAGGCCCTTTGAAGTTGATGTCCAGGCTTTGGCCAATCGGATGGTGAGGCTAGATATTTCGAAGCCTAGTCGGGTGTTGGCTTGTGTGGTTTCCCGATCTTCCTTGTATGACTGCATCAGAGAGTGCCAGTATGATGATCCGCATTTTCTTGTCCTTAAGGATTGAGTTCATCATGATGATGCCAGGGATGTGACTATTGATAGTGATGGCGTGTTGAAGATGCAGGGCCGGATTTGCATGCCCAATATGGATGGGCTTCGGGAGTTGATATTGGAGGAGGCCCACAGCTCGCGGTATTCTATTCATCCAGGTGCTGCGAAGATGTATCAGGATTTGAGACAGCATTACTGGTGGAGGAGAATGAAGAAGGATATTGTGAGTCATGTAGCTCGGTGTCTTAACTGTCAGCAGGTCAAGTATGAGCATCAGAGGCCAGGTGGTGTACTTCAACGGATGGATATTCCCGAGTGGAAGTGGTGTCACGACCCAAACCCTGCTCCAGTCGTCATGGCGTCTCTCGTGATGACAAGGCCAGCCAACCATTCTTAAACAGCCTTTTCAACAATAATTAAACATAAATAAGTAGTCTAAATATGATTTATTATTAATGCTGAAGCAAAAACCCAAACGTAGCCCAAATCGGGGTGTCACAAGTCACGAGCATCTAAAGAAGACTGAACACGACTACCGGGCCAATAACAATATACAAAATTAAATTCTGGAATCAAAGGACAAGGTCTGGTGCCGCGAACGCCGGCGGTCACCTTGCTCAGCTACAATAGTATACCTTCAATCAGCTAATAACCTGCTACCGGGTGAATAATACCTGCAACTGCATGCGAGGTGCAGGGAGTAAAGTGAGTACTCCAACTCAGTGAGTAATAAAAGTAAATAATAGCTTAAAGCAAGAAATCACGTAAGGCACTCCATCATGCTATATAGAACAGTACAACCCTTTTGAGAAAAACAGTAAAACCGTGAAATCCTTTGGAAAACATCTGGGCTCAGTAAAAACTTCTTTTGAAAATATTCCTTTTCAATAATTTAAGCAAATGAACGCGACACAAATAGTAAAGTCAGCACATAAGTCAGCCTCTCGGGCACAGCACTCCATCAACAAATAAAACCAAGGTATCCGGTAAATAGTGCAAGAAGTAGCATGGATGCCAATGAAATAAGTGTGTTGTATGTCATGGCAACCAGTACAAATAGGAATAAATGCATGAGTGCAATGCAATGCATATGATGGTACATTCCAGTACCCACTGCGGCGCGCAGCCCGAGCCACCCATATTTATTTATCGTCGACGGCGCTCACTAGGGTGTGTACAGACTCCGGAGGGGCTCCTACAGCCTAAGCGCAATAACAATCCATCTCGTGGCATCAATCAAATACTAGTCAGTCATTGTTATCTGACCAATTCATATCCCACAGTGCCACTATTATCACTGTTTCAAGTCACATCACACAGTGTCATTGTTACTACTATTTCAAGTCACTGCTGCGGCGCGCAGCCCGAGCCACCCATAATCAGTCCAGAAATCAATATAAGCCCCTTGGGAATTTGTAAAACAGTAGTTCTCAGCCCGAAATATCATTTAGAATATCAATTGAGTTTTCAAAACTTAGAAGTACGGCTGAGTTTTCAAAACAGTAGTAAAAACCTTGGACTGAAACCAAATGATATGCAAGATATGCTAACACAGTAATATCAATCCCCGAAGGATTCACATAGTTGGCACAAAGCACAAACATGAAAATCAACCCAAATTATGATGATAACAAGTAGTTTTAGTCAAATACGCGGTAAAATCAACAACCGGGATGGACCAAGTCACAATCCCCAATGGTGCTCTACCCCACGCGCATATCCAGCGTGCAAGTCACCTCAATACAACACTAGGATGTGCAAATCCGGGGTTTCAAACCCTCAGAATATCATTTACAAGTATTACTCACCTCGAACCGGTAAAATCTCTAGCTCACGACGCCTTTGCCCCTCAAATCAGCCTCCACGCGCGTCGCATCTAACCAAAATCAGAGCGAATACATCACAATATGCTAAGGGAACAAAGCTCAAGCGAAAACAATCAAGAACGAGCACAAATCCCGAAATTACCAAAACCTGAGCCCCGGGACCACTTTTCAAAACTCAGAAATTTTTACATATTTAGATTCCTCATCTCATCCCGAGTTCATACATATCAAGAATGCCAAAATCGGAGTTCGAATGACCCCTCAAATCCTCAATTTAAAATCTAAAAATTCCAAGCCCTATTCCTCCGTTTTAGCAAAAATTCAATGATTTCCTAGATGGATTTCACAATAAAAATGAGTTTTGAGTCCAAGAAACTTACCTCCAAACGTTCCCCCTTGAATCCCTCATCAGTCTCCTTCAAGAATCTCCAAAAACGAGCAACTATGGGTGTGAAATGACCCCAAAATTGCGACTGATGTGTTTTAAAACATTCTGTCCAGGTATTTACTCTTCGCTATCGCGGAAAATGCTTTGAGATTACGGAGAACAATTTTCCATCCCCAAATTTACTCTTCGCAATCGGGGACAATGCTTCGATCGCGATGAACAGTTCCCAGCTCTTCCGGATAGCCTCCAGTATAATGGTCATAACATTATGCACACAACGCCAAATGATAAATGGTTTGATGTTCTTAAGAAAAAGACACAAAGGGCTTTAATTTCATATATTGCTCATTTCATGACTCCTTATATATTGCGAGATATAAGCTTCCAAAGTCATCCCTGTGTATTAGAGACATTCCCGGGCAGCCTATAGTGTAACCACCATAATCTTTTGTACACAACTTGAAATTCCAATTAATTTACATTTCGGAAAACTAGATTCAAAGATCTACAACTTTCATTTTTGGATTACCTCCAAATTCCTTATAGATTGTGAGATATAAGCTTCCGAAGTGGGATCAATGCAACAGATTATTTCTTCTCCGCGATCGCGAAAGGCTTTACGCGATCGCGATTCATTGGCACGTTTCTCACATTTTACTCACCGCGATCGCGACCCATTGTTCGCGATCGCATATAACACTGTTGTAGCCAAAAACCAGCAGTTAAAAATGGCCTAGAATTGGTCCGAACCACCCCGAAACTCACCCGAGGCCCCCCTGGACCTCAACAAACATGCCAACTAATCCTAAAACATCATTCAAACTTGTTCCAATCTTCGTAACGCTCAAAACAACTTCAAAACACAAATGTTTTGTCGGATTCAACCTTAAAATTTTCAAAAACTCTCAAAATACATTTTCGATCAAAAAGTCTACCAAACCTCGTCTGAATGATCTGAAACTTTGCACGCACATTCCAAATGACATAGCGGAGCTACTGCAACTCTCGGAATTCCATTCCGACCCCTATATCAAAATCTCGCCTATCAACCGAAATTCGCCAAAATACTAACTTCACCAATTCAAGCCTGATTCTACACCGGACATCCAAAACCACTTCCGATCACACTCCTAAGTTTCAAATTATCTTCTGGAGCTAACCGAACCATGCAAATTCACATCCGATCCCTCTAACTCATAAGTCAATGTCCGATTGACTTTTCCAACTTAAGGCTTCTTAAAAGAGACTAAGTGTCTCATTTTTTATTAAAACCACTTCAAATCAACTCGATTACACAAGATATGGATAATGAAGTATAAGGAAGTTGAAAATGGGGAAATCGGAGTGGTAACTCATGAGACGACGGGTCGGGTCATCACAAGTGGGAGAGGATTACTATGGATTTTGTGAGAGGACTCGCTCGGATAGCGAGGAAGTTTGATTCGATTTGGGTGATTGTGGATCGGCTGACCAAGTCCGCGCACTTCATTCCGATGTGTACTACCTATTCTTCGGAGCAGTTAGCAGAGATTTTCATCCGGGAGATTATACGGTTTCATGGGGTCCCAGTTTCCATTATCTCAGATAGGGGTATTCAGTTTACTTCCCAGTTTTTGAGGACTTTTCATTGAGAGTTGGGCACACAGGTAGAGTTAACCACAGCGTTTTATCCTCAGACGGACGGGCTGTCCGAGCGTACTATTCAGATATTGGAGGATATGTTGCGTGCCTTTGTTATTGATTTCGGAGGTTCTTGAGCTGATTTCTTGCCACTTGCAGAGTTTGCCAACAACAACAGCTATCAGTCCAACATTCAGATGGCACCATATGAGGCCCTATATTGGAGGCGGTGTAGATCTCCGGTTGGTTGGTTTGAACCCGGCGAGGCTAGTCTATTGGGTATAGAGTTGGTCTAGGATGCCTTAGATAAGGTAAAAGTGATCCAGGAGAGACTTCGCACAGCTCAGTAGCGTCAGAAGAGTTATGCGGACAGGAAGGTTCGAGACGTATCTTATATGGTGGGCGAGAAGGTCTTGTTGAAGGTTTCGCCTATGAAGGGCGTTATGAGATTTGGAAAGAAAGGGAAGCTGAGTCCACGGTTCATTGGTCCTTTTGAGATACTCAGGAGGATTGGGGAGGTGGCCTATATGCTAGCTTTGCCACCTAGCTTATCAGGGGTTCATCCGGTATTTCATGCTTCTATGCTCCAGAAGTATGTTGGAGACCTGTCTCATGTGTTAGACTTCAGTACGATTTAGTTAGATGATAATTTGACCAATGATGTGGAGCTAGTGGCTATTTTGGGTCGTCAGGTTCGGAGATTGAGGTCAAAGGATATAGCCTAGATAAAGGTACGGTGGAGAGTTCGGCCCATGGAGGAGGCTACTTGGGAGACCGAGCAGGAGATGCGGAGCAGATATCCTCACCTATTTGATGCTTTAGGTATGTTTCTTGACCCGCTCGAGGATGAGCGTTTGTTCTAGTTGGGGAGGATGCGACAACCTAGCCCGTCGTCACGTGATTCACCACCTCGTTTCCCCCATATTATGTTTCTCTATGCTTCAATATCAGTATTTAAGGTGATCGAGTAGAATTGGATTGGTTTTAGATGGAAATGAGACACTTAGTCTCTTAAAGGAAAGCTTGTTTTGGAAAAGTCAACCGGAAGTTGACTATTTAGTTATAGGGATCAGATATGAATTTAGATAATTCGGTTAGCTTCGGGGGATGATTTGTGACTTAAGAGCGTGATCGGAATTGATTTTGGAGGTCCGGTGTAAAAGTAGGCTTGAATTGGCGAGGTTAGTATTTTGGCGAATTCTGGTTGATCGGTGAGATTTTGATCCGAGGGTCGGAATGGAATTCTGAAAGTTGCTGTAACTTCGTTAGGTTATTTTGGATATGTGCGCAAAATTTCAAGTCATTCGGACATCGTTTGGTCGGGTTTTTGATCGAATGCGAGTTTTAGAAGTTTTGGTTGAATTTAGGCTTTGATTTGAGGAAATTTGATGATTTTTGATGTTAACGATAGTGATTTGATGATTCGAGCAAGTTTGAATAAAGTAATAGATCATGTCTGTGCTTTTGGTTGAGGTCCCGGGGGCCTCGAGGTGAGTTCGGGTGGTTAAACGGAGAGTTTGGAGTTTGTTGCACGTTTTGGAATTTGCTGGTTTTGTCATTTCCGCATCTGCGGAAAAAGGGACCGCATAGATGGTTCCATAGATGCGGCGGGGAGGTTGCAGAAGTGGCTCTAGTGGGGGCTTAACCTTTCCGCAGAAGCGGACAAGAATCCGCATAAGCGGTCTCGCATAAGCGAGCGGTGAGGCGTAGAATCGGAAGGGCGGTCCATGGCAGACTCCGCAGAAGCGGACGTGGGGACAGCAAAGGCGGTTCCGCTGGTGCATTATCTGGACTGCAGAAGCGGTAGTGGCACTTAAGTGATTTCCGCAGAAGCGGAATAATTTCCGCAAAAGCGGTAACCGCAGAAGCGGTTTTGGTGCCGCAGAAGCGAAAAGGCCTGGGCAGAAGCTTTTAATTTAACCTTCGCGAATTTTTGAAAGAGCATAACATTTCGACTTCGGACTAAGAGGGTTTTGGGCGATTTTTGAAGAGGGTTTCAAGGGCTGTCATCAGGTATGGATTCTTGGACTTAGACTATGATATTATGGTGTATAAACATGAATTAACACTGAAAACCCAAGGGATTAAAGGTTAAAAATGGAGGTTAGGGCTTGAAACTTAAGAGGGTAAAACTAGGGATTTGAGGGGTCAAATGGACTCAGATTCTTGTGAATTTTTTATGTACGGACTCGTGGCGATATGAGGAATCTGGTGATGTAAATTTCGTAATTTTTTGAGAAGTGGGCCCGGGGCTCGGGTTTTGCGAATTTCGTGATTTTCGATATTTTTCGAGTCTTTTCGATTGGGTTATATCCCCTTAGCATATTGTAATGTATTCGTTATAGTTTTGGCCAGATTCGACGCGCGAGGAGCTCGATTCGCGAGGAAAGGGCATTGCGAGCTAGACTTGTGGCCGGTTTGAGGTGAGTAATAGATGTAGATGATGACCTGAGGGTTTGAAACCCCGGTATATCACACTGTGACGCTATATTGAGGCGAGACACGAACTCTATGACGAGTGTGGGGTCGTTTATGATTGGGGACTATGGCTTAGTCCGCCCCGAGTGATGTTCAAGCTGTGTTCTTGACAAGAGACTGATTAGTAAACATCCTACTTTGATTTGGTTTGTATGCCGATTATTTGAATCCCTTAGGGATTATTATCACTGCTTCCATGATGCTTAGCATGTTATATGATTTCAGTCCTGAGTTCAACACGGTTTCGAAATGCTTAGTCATATTCCTAAGGTTTTTAAAACATAAACTATATTTTCCTAATAAATGGAACTGAGAACTATAACTTGACTTGGCCGTGTGGCTCACATGCATGTTCAGGACTGAGTATGGATCGTGATGCACGCCGCAGCGATGGTATGATGATATTGCGCTTGGGCTATTGGAGCCCCTCTGGAGTCTGAACCCCCACAGTGAGCGCGGGTACCCAAATGGATCGGGCTGCGCGCCGCAGCGGTCATGTGCATTGCATTGCATTCATACATTGATATTTGTCTGTCATCGTTTTGTTGCCATTTTCACCATTAATTATACTAAACTGTTGTCTGTAGCTTTACATTGTGGTATTTCGGGTATTCTCATTCTCAGTCATTATATATGCTTATTACTCACTGAGTTGGAAGTACTCATTTTACTCCCTGCACCATGTGTGCAGATTTAGGTGTTCCGGAGGCTTCGTAGCATTGTTGCTGCTCTCCAGATTATCTCAGGAATTGTCGAGGTAGCTGCCTGGCATCCGCAGGACCCGACTTCTCCCACTTATCCATTTATATTTCCGCATCCTAGACTTATGTATTTTGAGAATTTATTACTCAGTTGTATTTAGAGGCTCTAAACTCGTGGCCCCAGATCTTTTGGGAGTTATATTGGCATTACTATGGCTTTCCGTATTGTTTCTATCTATTGTCAGAATTATTAATCTTGCTAACTGTTATAAATATCTAATTAACTGATGATGAGTTTTCATACTCGGGTTGAGAGTGTTACATTGTCGGGCTTGCCTAGAAATTGTATTGGGCGCCATCACGACCGGGGTTGGGGTCGTGACACTATCCAATATTTGAAACTTGAATTTTAAATATTATTCCTTCTATGATGATTGGAGATTAACTCTCTAAAAATAATTTTTCTTGATAAATTCTTCATATGATATTCTCTTTCCTGTATTTGTATGGATCTTTACCATCATCTTCTTTTATGAGTAAACCTGTGCAGAAATAACATTACTACAAGTAAGTATTCTTTGATTAATAATTATGTTGGTTTGTTATCATCAAAATTAATACGTGAAACCTTGAAGCTAACAATCTCCCCCTTTTTGATGATGGCAAACCATTGAGTACAAAATAAGAAAATTGAATCAAAGACTTAATTAAAGGAAGTAATAGGATAAGCTAGATAAGCTGGTTACTTCCCTAAAATCATCTTCTCGAAATGCATATATTACATCAAGTGTAAACTCCCCCTCACTCTATGCATTCTTCAATTTTGCTCCCCCTTTCTCCATACACTCTCCCTGAGTTTTCTTTTGTACACATTATTTCTCCCCTTTTTTCATCATCAAAAGGGTGGAATGGGATATAAATTACTAGAACCAATAATAAAACATATGTTCTATATTCCAAGAATTTCTCAATTAGATAAATGCATAATCGATTAACTCATCCAGTTTAAAGAAGGAATAACGACAAATAAACACTAAGCAATCAACACTAAATATTTGATTCCATTGGAAAAACTTTGAGTAACCAAATCATTTGTTACCATACAAAACACGAGAAATTGTAGTTTATTTTAGGTATACCAAAAATAATTTCAAATATTTGAAGAGAATTATTAGACTTCTGAAAGTGTAGAGTAGGACGACAAAATTTTGAATCTCGTTAAAATTAGTTCTGGTAGAATCGAACTGTAGACATGCTATCATAGACTTGAAATCACATAAATAATAAGCAAGATAACGAATCACTTTTACCAAAAAGGATACACTAGGATATCATTTCCATACCACCTTCTTTCATAAATGTGAGGAAATATATGCAAGATGATGGTCAATATCCTCCAGATAGATTTCCAAAATACTTTCTATCACAAGCAATCTAATGACACATGTTTTGCCTTGTGCTCTAGTTTATCTTTTTCATGAGAATTAAAAAAAATCTCCTTGCCATTTTTTCTATTTCAGTCCACTTTATTGCCTGCAAGGTTTGCATATGAAAATATCCTACTAGATCGAAACAATTAGTTCTTTCATACAATTATTCATAATTTAGAAGTCAACTAAAAATCCTTGTGGCACTAAAAGGAGATATTATGGATCAGGTATACCAAAATATTTATCATAAAGATAGAGAGTCGGTCATACCTTGGTACTTTATTTGATTGTGGACTTATCAATTTTCTCCTTGCTTCGCATTATTAGGAATGTGAAGATGAAGGTAAACTCTCCATCATACTCATTTTAAACCGATCATCTTCTGGAGACTTTAAAAAGCTTGACATACTTTTAGTATTACCAATAAATATCCTCTCGTAAGTGCATCTTTGAAAAGAATAATTGCCACAAGATAAATATGAATCTATTTCAAATGGTAACAAGTCGAGTGTGATTCGAAAAAACTTTCAATTCCAGAGAGAGGCTAGAGAATAATATTATGCAGTTTTCAACACATTTAAAAAATATTTCAACATCCATACAAACACTTTGCAAACTTTGTAATAAGCACATGAAAAATGATATTCTACCAAAACTTTCAAGGAAGAAATAGACCTTCTTGTTGTGAAACCTTGAGCTACAAGTTTACACATATTTCTCACAACCTTACCAATCTTATCAGACTTTAGATATCTATGATTGCAACCCATTTGATTGGTACTGGATTTTCATACTGTTGATTCTTTCAGCTTTGCTCAACAAATCTTGTATTGCTAGAATCCAGCATTCTTCGTTTAATGCTTCTTCATGACTGTCTAGTTCAACTAGTACAGATGTGTCACTAGCAATTAATTTCAAGCTATCCGCTATAATTCTCCATCCTTATTCATAAATTTCTTATAAAAATATTAGTGTAAAGAAAAGCACGCATGTTTAGATTTCTCTACAACTAATATTCTGAATTTCATAAGCACGTAAGTAGTAATGAATAAGGAATATGTCAAGAGTATTACCAAAACAGTTGCAACCAAAGCAAATAAGATAACCAAAAATTGATTATTCTTCCTCCCATAGCTCAGACAAAGTTTCATTCAAGATATGATCCAATGAAAATATTAAGGCACATATGAGCCAATGATGAGAATTTATGCAAAAAAAGATATTTTCTTTTCAAGTCAGCTTTCAACTAAGGCGCCAAACTAAGATGTGAAAGATCATTTTTTTTGCAAGAAAATATCAAACAAATACTATTAAAACTCACATCGATGAACACAACAAAAGCGTTATTTTCTTATTAACAAATATGAAATATGCGAAAGTAAGGATAATCATCAATAGAAACATATATATTTACCTTCCAAGCTTTTGTTAAGCATTTTCAACAAAAAAATAAAAATAATCAACACTTGATTTTTCTTCCTTATATTTCTCACATAAGGTGTCCTCTAATATAGATCCATAATATAACCCAATTACAGCAAATAATAGAAATACATACCTTTCGTCTTCAAGCTTTTGAGTATTACCCAAAATGTTTCATGTGCAGAAGTGGCCTCAAAGTTATATAACTTTCTTGCTATTGAGTGAAGCATTAGTATTCTTACCAAGAAAGTACTATTACATGCATCATTCATTTCAAGAATAATCTAAGATGCATATGGGCATGAGTCAAGTTCGTACGATATCAATATAATCACATGCTTTCTTAAACTAATATCTTATGCAAATGACATGGTTCATGCAAAACATGTACTCAGGCTATTTAAAGTCTCTAAGTCATGGATAAAAAATTATACCAAATAAAATAACAATGTGATGTAGCTAGAGGACTCGAAGTGAATATAGATGGCTAATATGCATATACTAGGTTATACTTTACTAAACCAATAGCTGGATATATGCAGCGAGAAGAACTTGAATAAACTTTAGTGATAGCAGTCATTCTTTTAGATCATATGTCGTATTTCATTCATCCTCTGTGAATATGTAAAAGATTGAAGCACGTTCCTCGACAAGCCAATACGCAAACATCTTTAATCATTTTTATGGCTGGACTAAAGAGTTTCTGCAAAACAAATTAGTTTATTTTTGGTACCCGGATCTTTTTGGGTCCTTCATGGTTAGTAGATTGAATAATTCGAGATACATGTAACTATTTTGGTCTCCAAACATATTTTGATCTAATATAACTTTTGGCATAATTACATGCAAATACTTTATGTCCAGAACTGCCACAGTAGTGGCATGTAATATGAGAATAAGAGTTTACCTGTAGCTGCCTTATTAGTTGACTTGGAGCTTTCCTCAAGCAACTTGTTCAAAGTAGAACATTTACCAGTGGATCCGTTTTGCAGTCGACTTATAGCTGTTAAGCCAAGGAGATGACTTTGATCGATCAAGATAGTGGTTGGGGGATTTGTGCAAGCTGCTTATTTGTTTGCGAAGCTCAAAATTTTATTCTTGAAGCAAATTGTTCTCCTCCATATAATCTTTAAGCTGAGTATCCCACTCATTCTTTTCATTTCTCAACTTGTTATATTCTTCAAGTTGGATCTCCCAAACTTTCTTCTCATGCGTCAACTTCTTATATTCTTCAAGTTGGATCTCCCATTTCTTCTTCTCTTTCCACAACTTAGTATATTCATTTTGAACTTTCTTAAAGTCATTGAGAACCAATTCGATATCATCCTGCAATTCATCACATTTATCACAATACGTAGAAAGAGTGGGGCATACCTTGTTAATTTCTCCAATTGCCATGAAGCATTGATTCTCCATTCTTTCGTGATTATTTGCTTCTTTATATTCATCCTCGTCGCTCCAAGATTTGTGGTTCTTATTCTTGAGATCACAATCCACAATAGCATTAAAGCACACCTTGTCAGTTTCTTCTCTTTTCTTGAGACATATGTGTGACGACCCGACCCGTCGTCTCATGAGTTACTGCTCCATTTTCCCTAATTTTAGCTTCTTTATGCTTCATTATTCGTATCTTGTGTAATCGAGTTGATTTGAGGTGGTTTTAATAAAAAATAAGACACTTAGTCTCTTTTAAGAAGCCTTAATTGAAAAACAAAGTCAATCGGACGTTGACTTATGAGTTAGAGGGATCGGATGTGAATTTTGATGGTTCGGTTAGCTCCGAGAGATGATTTGTCACTTAGAAGTGTGATCGGAAGTAATTTTGAAGGTCCGGTGTAGAATTAGGCTTGAATTAGCGAAGTTAGTATTTTGGCGATTTCCGGTTGTTAGGTGAGATTTTGATCCGAGGGTTGGAATGGAATTCCGAGAGTTGCTGCAGCTTCGTTAGGTTATTTTGGATGTGCGTGCAAAATTTAAGATGATTCGGAGGTGTTTTGGTTGGGTTTTTTATCAAATGTGTAATTCAAAAGTTTTGGAATAACTTAGGCTTGAATCCGGTGTAATTTGAAGTTTTTGGTGTTATTTGTGGTGTTTTGATGATTGGAGTAAGTTTGAATAATGTTTTATGATGGGTTGGCACTTTTGGTTGAGGTCCCGGGGGCCTTGGGGTGATTTCGGATGGCCATCGGGATGAATTTTGGACTTATGAGATTGATGTGTATCTTGTTTCTGGTATTTCTGCATCCGCGGAAAAGGAACCGCAGATGCGGTTGTGCATGTGCGGATAGAAGGTTTGCAGGTGCGAGTTCTTGGAAGGTTTGTTGTTTTTGTAGGTGCGGGCTTGGGGCCGCATCTGCGATGATGCAGATGCGGTAGATGGGTCGCAGAAGCGAATTGGCGTGGCCTTAGTATTTCCGCAGAAGCGGACAGGTATCCGTAGAAGCGGGATTCTCAAATGCAGAGAGATGACAGCAGAAGCGGTCGTGGACTTAATGGAGATCCGCATAAGCGGAGGTATAACTGCAGAAGCGGTAGCCGCAAATGCGATACGGGAACCGCATATGCGAAAATCATTGTTCAGAGAATGGTTTTAAAGCTCATTTTGTTCCGCAAGCTTAAGTTCATTTCCACCATTTTTTATCGACCTTGAGAGCTATTGGACGAAAATTGGAGGGGATTTCGACTAGGTGTGATTGGAGGTAAGTTCCTTGACCCTAATACATGATTTAATGGTAGAATTAACATAGAAATTTATGGAAATTCATCGAAAGAGGGTAAAACTATGGCTTGGAAATTTGGTATTTCAAAGTGGGATTTGATGTGTCATTTGGACTCGGATTTGGGAGTTTTTGGTATGTATAGACTCGTGGCGAGATACGGAATCCGGTGATGTTAATTTTTTTATTTTTCGAGAAGTGGGCCCGGGGCTCGGGTTTTGCCAATTTCGTGAATTTCGATATTTTTCGAGTCTTTTCGATTGGGTTATGTTCTCTAAGCCTATTATATCGTATTCGTTGTGGTTTTGACCATATTCGACGTGAGAGGAGGTCCATTTGTGAGGCAAGGCCATAGCGAGCTAGGATTTTGGCTGGCTTGAGGTGAGTAATGATTGTAAATGACATCCTAAGGGTTTGAAACCCCGGATTTACACATCGTAGTGCTACATTGAGGTGATTTGCATGCCGGGTAGCGAGCGTGGGGTAGAGCACCATTGGGGATTGTGACTTGATCCGTCCCGTTTGATGAATTTACTGTGTTTTTGACTGAAATTACTTGTTATCATCATAATTTGGGTTGATTGCCATATTTGGGCTTCGTTCAAGCTATTTGAACCCTTCGGGGGTTGTTATTGATAATTCCTCACTATTTTAATTATATATTTAAACTCAGTCATGTGTTTTCCACTATTTTAAAACTCAGCCAGGTTTACTATGCGTTAAACACTCGAAAGGATATTTATAAATATATTTTTGTGCTGAGCATCATGCTTTATTGTTGCCCGAGCAGTTTATATGATTTTGTTAACTGAGTAAGGCCGAGGGCTTGTATTGTGAGGATACCTTTGGATCGGGATGCACGCTGCAGCAGTGTTATACTGATACTGATATGAGGCCGAGGGCCTAGATTTGATTCCACGAGATGGCTTGATATTATGCTTGGGTCGTAAGGGGACCCTCCCGGAGTTTGCACACCCCCAGTGAGCGTCGTCGACATTAAATGGATCGAGTTACATGCCGCAGCGATATGTGGAGCGGGCTACACGCCGTAGCGGTATCGGTATTGTTTTATGTGTTTACCTTATTTCATTTGTGTGCCATTATATGTTGTTTGTGCTTCTTCTTTGAATATTCACCTGATGTTCTGGTATTATCTGATAAACGAGTGTGGTGCCCGAGAGGCAGACTTCTGTGCTTATCTGCACTATTTGTTTTGCATTCATTTGCATAACTGTTGAAAAAGTCATTTTCAAAAGAGGTTTTAAACTGAGCTAAGACATTACTAAAGGTTTTATAGCTTCACTGCTTTCTCTCAAAGGGATTTTCACTACTCCTATATAGCATGATGGTTTGCTTTACGTGATTTCATACTGCTCAGTTGTTATTTACCCTTATTACTCACTGAGTTGGAGTACTCACTTTACTCCCTACACTTTACGTGCAGATGCAGGTATTTGTTCACCCGATAGCGGGTTTTGACTGATCAGAGGCAGAGCTATAGGAGTAGCGAGGTGACTGCCTGCGTTCGCAGCACCATTTTTCTCTCTTTTGGTTCATTATTTTGGCTTGTATATTTTAGGTTTTATAGTTATATTTATACTCTTATAGATGCTCGTGACTTTTGACACCCCAGTTTGGGCTGTGTGTGGGTTTTATTCTGCACTTATTAAAGAGATCTTTTGTTAGACTGTGGTTATTTAATCATATTAAAGCTACTTATTAATGTTAACTATTCTAAAAAGATAAGTTGGATTAGTTGGCTGGCCTCATCTTCACGAGAGGCACCATTACGGACAGTGCGGGGTTTGGGTCGTGACAAGTTGGTATCAGAGCCTAGGTTACATAGGTCTCACGAGTCATGAGAAGGTTTAGTAGAGTCTCGTGGATCGGTTCAGAGACGTATGTATTTATCCTCGGGAGGCTACCGAACCTTTAGGAAAACTTCATATTCTTGAATTCTTATCATGCGTCCTTTGATTCAGCTTGAAAAGTAACTCTTGAAATTCCTTCCACGTATTCATATACGCGAACGAGTGCTTAGTATCATATGTGCCTTAATGGCTTGTGATTCCCTGATCGAGGGGTGAGACGTGATCTCTGTGAGTTGATGTTGGGCCAGTCTAGTGGACTTGAGGCGGAATCTTTGCCTATGGCTTGAGCACTGAGGTGCTGATTGTGTGAGCAAGTGTTTTGGACTTATATATTCGGTATTGTCCCTTTTAGCGGGAATGGCGGTTGGATATCCATGTGATGAGTATGTTAGTACTGCGAGATATGTCTATATGTCTTGTTAGTGACGAAGAAGTCTGCTGGATAACAGATGAACTATTAAGTGTTCTATTTCTATTGTGATTTGATGTTTAGCCCGAGTTTTGTGCGCGTGAAGAATCATTTCATGTCTCCTAGTAGGGGAGTGAAGTGCATTTCATGTGGCAGTATGAGTTCTGACCCAGGAAGACTAAATGACTGTGTAATAAATATAACGGTGGAAGGTATGCAGAAATGTTAAATTGAGGGCGAAGCAGGTGGGTTATCTCTTGCGGAATGTTCTTAAGTGGTATGATCCTTATGTGTATGTTAGAAGATCTCATGTGTAATTGAAGGGTACGTGTTGAAATTTGAAATCTCAGGTCACTTAAGGGAGTGGACTTAACTGATGCGGGGATGAATGCGAGATTTGCAGAAGATTACATCACTGGATGATTTGTGTTTTTACAAACTTATAAATGATTGGAGTTTGATCTCACTGTGATATTATGACAGCAATAGAGTACATGCGTATGATTTATTAAGTGCGTTATGATCTATGGATTCAAGCCAATTTGGGGAGTTTGCCATTGATTAAGTTTATTGCACGGCTAAGTGCTATGTTGGTTCCAGTTTGAGGAGCGTTGGTGAGTCAGTTTTGGCTTACGGAGATTGGGGCCGAGGATGGCCATGAAGGAATTTATGTTTATTTTCAAAGGTTATAAGGTGCCTCGTATGTGTGTGAGAATCTTAGGATGTCTTAAGTTGCTGTTAGTAAAGAGTGCTCTGTGCATAGAGTAGGAAGATGCTTGCTTGTATAGTGACAATGTCATATCTTGCGGTGTCAGAGTGCTAACGAGGCACGGGTGGTTCTATTCATTGGATCAAGCTAAATGCAGTTAAATAGAGTAAATGACTCTCGAGAATGGTACTAATGTGTTCGAGATTCTACATGTGAGAATTGGGTATCTTGAATTTGTATATGTGAATAGAGCTGAGTCTCCATTGGGAGAGGTCAAGATGGGTAATTTTCTATATCAATTATAGGCTTCTATATAGCACTGTCAGGAAGGTGCAGGCAATGGTTCGTAATTCGTAGAATGTTCTATGATGTTTTGACTTACTATGTAGTATTTGGGACGTATGAAATGGTTCGTAGGATGTGAGACAACATGGTCTCGTGATTCAAAGTCACTCGGGATGAGTGCGGATGGATGGTGTTATATGTTGAATGCAGTTGCTATTATTCCTAGGGAAATCAGGGTAAGTCGAAAGAAGATGGATTGGTTGGCCATATATCTGTTGGCATATTGGTGGTAGAGATCAATTCCTTCAGCATGATCAAGTTACGCTTGTGATTTGCGGCGGTACAGGTGAGGCCTATCGTCCGTCGTAATTGATGTTATTCAATAGTATTCCATTGTTAATGGACTGTTACGTGTAGGAAGATCCTGAAAGGGTCATGGTGGGTTGGACCACTACTTAGAGATTTGCATATTCTACGGTTATGAGAATTCACCTATATGTTGCTATGGTTCTCCTGAAGTGAGTTAAGTGAAAAGTTTTATATGATGAAGTGTTAATCTAATAATGGTTCCGAAGCTGTAATGAAGAGCGTGTTCTATCGTATGTTGGCATGTTGGGTGCAATTAGTGGTATGGAATTTGAAGTGAAGATAGAGGTAACAACTCGGTATGGACAAGGATGTCACGAGCTCGGATGAGCAGGGAAGACATTTCGACATTTAAGTCAAATCAGTATTGTCTTCAGCGTCACCTAAGAATGGTATTTTGTGAAAATGCTTTGCACTCTTGTTAATGATTCTTGATCGTTTTTCAACGTTAGTGCGGTCGGTGTTTTGGAGGTACGACCCAGTTATTCGTAATGGTAGGTTGTGGGAGGGTGTCCCACGGGAAGATTGTGTGAGTATGGCAGTTAGTCACTTGATTGATTGAAGACTTAAACCAAGTATGAAGGTTGTAGTAATATTGTTGAATTGAGAAAATATACTCGGAGGGCACTCAGTCTATTGAGTTGCGGACTACGGATGATTTCTCCGACTTTGATGGATGTTCTTATGTGTTACAAGCGGAAGATGAGTTGTTAGGGACCTTTGAAAGGTAATTAACCTAGTTCAGTGTGATCAGAATCGGCTTAAAGTTGGTGGATGGATTCAAATGTGAATATGGGCTCTATGTCAGGCCAAACGGGTTCATTACAGTGATGCGCTTCTTATGGAGAAGGAGTCAGGGTGTTATTTCGTTGTCAGATATTTTATGCAGTGATACACTGCGTCGTGTGAGTTGTGAGACGGTTTGAGAAAATGAATATGTATTGAGGATCTGTGTAGAAATAATGTTTATGAGCAAAATGGCTCTCAATATTCAGATTGTATATTGCACCTCAGTTGAGCTTGGGTTTTGGTAGCTTATAGCGCTATATGTCCCCTCAGGGACGGTATTATGCACTTAGCGTGCTTGTGACCGAAATTTGGTACTTTATATTAATGAGCAATTTAGCTCGATATACACCTCTTTAGGTGAGTGTTATGTGTGGATCGGGTGGCACGCCGCCATGAGTGTGTTATTTGGATTGGGTTGCGTGCCGCAATAGAGTGATATTAAGCATAGTTTTCTATATGCTATTTTTGTATGCCTTGCTTCCTATTTTTTCTAAAGAGAGCACGTATTAGTGCGTGAGTTAGGCAGTTCCTTCCAGAGTTCGTGTGTTGTGTCTCTATGATGGGAGACGGGTTCTCCATCTTATGTTGTGGTGGTACTGGAGAGCTTGAAGTACAGCTCTTTCATTTGAGTCATTTTCATGAATTGACTATGTTCAGACTATTGCTTATTGGTGCGCGTATTGTGCGAGTTGTGGCTTAGTCTTGTATTAATGCGTAATATCACCAGAGTACTGTGTTGATTAGATGAGATCATTGGGATCTTTAATGAGTACGAGCAGATTTGATTTCAGTATATTGGAAAGATTATCGAGCTTCGACTCAGAGATTTGATGTAGTATTTTCCAAAGGAGAAGTGGTTCCATGAATGGTTGATCTGAGAAATGGTAATGGCTTACTGCGTGTTTTAGTTAGCAGTTGCAGTATATGTAAATGTATTGGAAAGAAGCTTTAGCTGTTAAGAGGTTTTCTACCCGTATTCAGGCCTTGTGTGTAGCTGCTGTGAATGGGAGTTACCGCTACATGTGTTTGAGTTATGTGGAATATCAGGTAATTACACCTGAGGTTACAGGTATGGGTTATTACAGCTGGTTCGGGCTTGTTCTGAATATAGATGGGAGGTTCTAGACTTGTGTACGATCTCGCAAATGGAAATGTGGTTCTAAGGTTTATGGGCTAGATTGGATTAGGAAATTACAGTGACAATGTGTAATCGGACCTATGAGAGATAGGGTGATGGGGGATCGCCCCAGGTTTATGCATGGTAAAGTTATTCAGCTATTGGTTGGCTTCTAAAACAACTCTAGGTACGCTTGAGGATGAGCGTTTGTTTAAGTTGGGGAGGATGTGACGACCCGACCCGTCGTCTCATGAGTTACCACTCTATTTTCCCCATTTTCAGCTGCTTTATGCTTCATTATCTGTATCTTGTGTAATCGAGTTGATTTGAGGTGGTTTTAAAAAAAATGAGACACTTAGTCTCTTTTAAGAAGCCTTAAATTGAAAAACAAAGTCAACCGGACGTTGACTTATGAGTTAGAGTGCTCGGATGTGAATTATGATGGTTCGGTTAGCTCCGTGAGATGATTTGTGACTTAGGAGTTGATCGGAAGTGATTTTGGAGGTCCGGTGTAGAATTAGGCTTGAATTGGCGAAGTTAGTATTTTGGCATCGTTAGGTGATTTTGGATGTGTGCGCAAAATTTCAGATCATTCGGAGGTGTTTTGGTTGGGTTTTTGATCAAATGCGTAATTCAAAAGTTTTGGAATAACTTAGGCTTGAATCCGGTGTAATTTGAGGGTTTTGTTGTTATTTGTTGTTTTTTGATGATTGGTGCAAGTTTGAATGATGTTTTAGGATGGGTTGGTACTTTTGGAGGTCCCGGCGGCCTCGGGATGATTTCGGATGGCCATCAGGATGTCTTTTGGACTTCTAAGATTGCTGTGTATCTGGTTTCTGGTATTTCCACATCTGCGGAAAAGGAACCGCAGATGCGGTTGCGCAGGTGCAGATAGAAGGTTCGCAGGTGCGCGTTCTTGGAAGGTTTGCTGTTTCCATAGGTGCGGGCTTGGGGCTGCATCTGCGATGACGCAGATGTGGTAAATGAGTCGCAGAAGCGAATAGGCATGGCCTTGGTATTTCCGCAGAAGCGGACAGGTATGCGTAGAAGCGGGATCCGCAAATTCGGAGAGATGACCGCAAAAGCGGTCTTGGACTTAATGAAGATCCGTAGAAGCGAAGGTATAACCGCAGAAGCGGTAGCCGCAAAAGCGGTAAGGGAACCGCAGATGCGAAAATCACTGTTTAGAGAAGTGTTTTAAAGCTCATTTTGTTCCGCGAGCTTAAGTTCATTTTCACCATTTTTGATCGACCTTGAGAGCTATTGGACGGAAATTGAAGGGGATTTCGACTAGGTGTGATTGGAGGTGAGTTCCTTGACCCTAATACATGATTTAATGGTAGAATTAACATAGAAATTTGTGGAAATTCATCAAAAGAGGGTAAAACTAGGGCTTGGAAATTTGATATTTCAAAGTGAAATTTGGTAGGTCATTTGGACTCGGATTTGGGAGTTTTTGGTATGAATAGACTCGTGGCGAGATAAGGAATCCGGTGATGTTAATTTTCTGATTTTTCGAGAAGTGGGCCCAGGGCTCAGGTTTTGCCAATTTCATGAATTTCGATATTTTTTGAGTCTTTTCGATTGGTTATTGTTCCCTTAGCCTATTGTAACGTATTCATTGTGGTTTTGACCTAATTCGACGTGCGAGGAGGTCGATTTGCGAGGCAAGGGCATAGCGAGCTAGGATTTTGGCTGGCTTGAGTTGAGTAATGATTGTAAATGACATCCTGATGGTTTGAAACCCCGAATTTGCATATCGTAGTGCTATATTGAGGTGACTTGCACGCCGGGTAGCGAGCGTTGGGTAGAGAACTGTTGGGGATTGTGACTTGGTCCGTCCCATTTGATGAATTTACTGCGTATTTGACTGAAATTACTTGCTATCATCATAATTTGGGTTGATTTCCATATTTGGGCTTCGTGCCAGCTATTTGAACCCTTCAGGGGTTGTTGTTGATAATTCCTCACTGTTTTAATTATATATTCAAACTCAGTCATGTGTTTTCCACTATTTTAAAACTCAGCCAAGTTTACTATGTCTTAAACACTCGAAAGGATATTTCTAAATATATTTTTATGCTGAGCATCATGCTTTATTGTTGCCCGAGCGGCTTATATGATTTTGTTGACTGAGTAAGGCCGAGGGCTTATATTGTGAGGATACCTTTGCATCGGGTTGCATGCCGCAATAGTGTTATACTGATACTGATATGAAACTGAGGGCCTAGATTTGACACCACGAGATGGCTTGATATTGTGGTTGGGCCGTAAGAGGCCCCTCCCGGAGTCTGCATACCCCCAGTGAGGGCCGTCGACATTAAATGGATCGGGATGCATGCCGCAGTGATATGTGGAGTGGGCTGCACGTCGCAGCGGTACCGGTACTGTTTGATGTGTTTACCTTATTTCATTTATGTGCCATTATATGTTGTTTGTGCTTCTTCTTGCAATATTCACCTGATGTTCTGGTATTATCTGATAACCGAGTGTGGTGCCCGAGAGGCGGACTTCTGTGCTTATCTGCACTATTTGTTTTGCATTCATTTGCATAACTGTTGAAAAAGTCATTTTCAAAAGAGGTTTTAAACTGAGCTAAGACATTTTTAAAGGTTTTACAGCTTCACTACTTTCTCTCAAAGGGCTTTTCACTACTCCTATATAGCATGATGGTTTGCTTTACGTGATTTCTTACTACTCAGTTGTTATTTACCCTTATTACTCATTGAGTTGGAGTACTCACTTTACTCATGCACCTTGCGTGCAGATGCAGGTATTTGTTCACCCAATATCGGGTTTTGACTGATCAGAGGCAGAGCTATAGGAGTAGCGAGGTGACTGCCTGCGTTCGCAGCACCATTTTTCTCTCTTTTGGTTCATTATTCCGGCTTGTATATTTTAGGTCTTGTAGTTGTATTTATACTCTGGTAGATGCCCGTGAATTATGACACCCCGGTTTGGGCTATGTGTGGGTTTTATTCTGCACTTATTAAAGAGATCTTTTGTTAGACTGTTGTTATTTAATCATATTAAATCTGCTTATTAATGTTAACTATTCTAAAAAGATAAGTTGGATTAGTTGGCTGGCCTCGTCTTCACAAGAGGCGCCATCACGACCAGTGTGGGGTTTGGGTCGTGACAATATTTTTGTCATTTCTTTAATCATCCTCGTCGCTCCAAGTTGAGATTATATAATTTTTCTTCTTGATATTGGGACATTTTAATTTCATATGTCCAGGTATACCACATTTTTAGTAGAATATGTTCTCTTGTTGTTGAACCTCATTCTTCTGATTCTTTTGATGATTCTGGATGGATTGAGAATTTTTATTCTGCTTCTTTCTACTCTTCCTTTTTCTCGTCTTGGGTATTACGCCCAAGTCTTCTCGATTGTCACCATTTTTGGATTCTTCAAGAGTTGATGTGGATTCAGTTTCCTTTACTTTGTTGGCATCCCCGTGGATATTTTCCAATTTGTCCCATATATCCTTAGCAGTCTCACAGGTTGATATTTTCTCATATCCTTCTTCGTTAATCACACAATAGTGCATGTTGATTTCTCTAGCATTTGTTTGCATAATATCCAACTGTTCTTTTGTATAGTCAAATATGGATTCCTTTTTGCAAGCTTCTTTCTATCACTGTTGTTCGGAATAGGTCTTGGTCCATTTTGAATAACTAGCCAGGCTCGATAATTTATTGATTGGACATAAGCCTTCATTCTTTCATTCCAATGGCTATAGTATTGACTATTGAATTACAGTGACCTTCTTGTTGAGTATCCCTCTTGAAGTACGGTTCTAGTAATTTGATGACCTGCCATGGATCTTTTCTCACTTGCTGTTAAGCAAAAAAATAAATATGTGAGACCTACTCTGATACCAATTGAAAGTACAAGGGGGGGGGGGATGAATTGTAGCCTTTTTAAATTTTTAGTCGACTACTCTTCAGACCTAGTCGACTTATGCGGAGACAGCCTGCACAGAACTTTTAGTCTTTTCTATTTAAACAAGTGTTAATCACGATAAACAGTAAAGGGACAGAATATAGTATAAGAGCAATAAAGTAAATGACACCAGAAATTTTATACTGGTTCGGAACTATTGTGTATCCTAATCCAGTCTCCTTGGTTTGCAAGGATATTATCTCTTGAGCTCTTTGTAATTTGTGTTGAGTACAGCGTGTGTGATTTTCAACATTCACCACCAACGTTTACAGGGTTGGTTTTCACTCGCTCACCAACAACAACCCTTTGGTTTTCACTTGCTCACCAAAGAAATGAACAATGACACAACCTCTCCGGACACGCTGCCTCTCCAATTTTTCTGTCTCTCTTCTCTCTTTTGTGTACACAGTAAATCTACTAAAGGAATTACAATGCCTGTTAAGAGTAGAATAAAGAACTTATAGTTGGATAGACAATTTGTATAGAAGGTTGTGTATATTCTTCCTTCATCCAGCTTGTATATTTATAGCCCTCTCAACTTGTTATGGCTATTGCATAACTCAAGGGAATTTTGAATATTCTCGCGATCTTCGTTGCATCCATTGCTTCATTGAATCATGGAGTAATGTCTGTTTCCATATCTATCCATGATATAAATTTGGTCATGCCATGAGATCCTCATTCGAACAAATATGATTTGTGACTTTTTGTCCAAGGTTAGATTGCTCCTTATTAACTTGGACATAATATAGTCTTTGTCTTGCTTGAAATCCTTTCCTTATGGGTCTCTTCTTAATTACAGAACATGATAATCTTTCTTTTCTTTTCCAAGCAGGGCCACTAAGTCTATGAATATTGATATTCTTTTGTGCATCTGCTAGACTTTCCTTAATAATTGTAGGTAAGAATCTGTGCTTAAAAAGTTCTGATAGTCAAATAGATTTGCAAGGCTCCTTGTATCTTGACAGATAGGCAAATGGATATTTCTTGATTTATTTCCTTGTATGAAATCTTCAACGGCTTCCTTTTCTTCTACAAATTTCGATGGATATCCTTTTTTAATTTACTTTCCTTGCTAACTAATATTCTCTTTAATTGACCAAAGTTCTTTCCATAATATAGAATATACTATACCCATAATATATTTTCTTTCCATAGAAAATATATTCTTCTCCCATTATATTGAGAATATTCCTTTCTTGATCTTGGAAAATAATATCTTTCCATAATATAGATTTTACTACACCATAATATATTTTTCATAGAAGATATATTCTTTCTTGGCCTTGTAATAAAATAAAAGATCTTTTCCATAATTTTGGCAACTTTCCTTGAAAAACTTTCCTTCCATAATTTCCATAGATTCTTCTTCCAATATTGTAGTTAGCCATCCAATATTTGAAACTTGACTTTCAAATATTATTCCTTCTATGATGATTGGAGATTAACTCTCTGAAAATAATCTTCGTTGATAAATTCTTCACATAATATTCTCTTTCCCATATTTGTCTAGATCTTTACCATCTTCTTTTATGAGTAAACCTGTGCAGAAATAAGATTACCACAAGTAAGTACTCTTTGATTAATAATTATGTTGGTTTGTTATCACAAAAATTAATACATGAAACCTTGAAGCCAACATAAAGGCCGCTGGATAATTAGTCTAGCCAAATGACATCACTAAGAACTCAAAGCGACCAAATCGAGTCCAAAAAGCTGTCTTAGGGACATTCGATGCCCTAATCTTCAACTGATGGTAGTCAAAAATCAAATCAATCTTGGAAAACACCTTGGCACCCTGAAGCTGATCAAATAAGTCATCAATCCTCGGCAATAGATACTTATTCTTGATAGTGACTTTGTTGAACTGCCGATAATCCATACACATCCTCATCGTGCCATCTTTTTTCTTCACAAACAACACCACTGCACCCCAAGGCGAGACACTAGGTCTAATTAATACTTTATCAAGAAAATCATGTGACTTCTCCTTTAATTATTTCAACTTAACTGGAGCCATACGGTATGGTGCGATAGAAATGGGCTGAGTTCATGGAACCAAGTCAATGTAGAAATCAATAACTCGTCGGGTGGAATTCCCGGCAAATCTATAAGAAATAACTCTAGGAGCTCACACACAAATAGTACTGAATCCATGGAAGGAACCTCCGCACCAAGATCACAGATATAGGCCATATATCCTAGATACCCCTTCTCGACCATATGCCGAGCCTTCACATAAGAAATGACCCTACTAGTGAAATGGCCAGAAGTCCCTCTCTACTCCAATCGAGGCAACCCAACATAACTAATTCACAGTCTTGGCATGATAGTACAAAATAGCGTGATAAGGTGACAACCAATCCATGCCTAAGATCATGTCAAAATTTTCACCATATGAAGAAGTAGAAGGTTACCCTAGTCTGATAGCTCCTGATAGAAACCACACACGAGAAATAAATATGATCTACCACAATAGAATCTCCCACACACACTTACGCATTAACAGGAGCACTCAAGGAACCACGAGGCATAACCAGATATGAAGCAAAATAGGATGACACGTGTGAATAAGTAGAGCCGAATCAAATAAAATTGAGGCGTCTCTATGGAAAACCTGAACAATACCTGTGATAACCGCATAAAATGACTTTGCCTCAACTCTGGCTGGGAATGCATAAAAACGGGGCTGAGCCCCACCATTCTAACCTCCGCCTCTCAGACAACCTCTAACTAGATGGCCTCCACCTCAAATAGCATCACCGCCACCTTTATGCCTGACCCCCGCCTCTAGCTGGATGAGTGGGTGGTGGAGCAGCTGGTGTCGGAACCATAGCATGAGAACCCTGCTGAGGAATGCTATTCTAAAGTCTGGGACAGTACCTCCTGATGTGACTCGTACCTCCACACTCAAAGGACTCACTCGCTTGTTGCGGCTGCTGAATCTAGGACTGATCTTGATGGCCTAGATAACCACCGTGATAACTATGAATTGATGGTGCACTGATGAGAGTTGAAGGTGCACTATAGTCTAGCTTCTCAGGTCAAGACCTATAAGAACCAAGACTGCTCGAAGCACCGTGTGCTACCTGAAGTGCTAACTGAATCGGCCTGTGAAGGTGGCCTTTACCAAATGAACCCTTGCCTCCAAATAAGGCACCACTAAAACCACCAAAATAATAAGGCCTTATCTCTGATACCGCCTCGCTACCATAACCACCAATCATCTTGATCTATCTAGCAATCTCTACCACCTACTGGAAATAAATATTATCCCCAGTCTCCTTGGCCATCTGTAGACTGATACCAAAAGTAAAGCCATCAATGAATCTCCTCACCCTCTCCCTCTCAGTAGGGAGAAAAAAAAATACATGATGAGATAAATCTACAAATAAGGTCTCGTATTCGGTAACAGTCATGCTACCATATGCTCAAAATACATGCAGTACTCCTTTCTCAGAGTAAAAAGAATGAACTTCTGCAAGAATATCTATGAAAACTGATCCTAAGTGCGTGAAGGCGATCATGTTAGTCTGGCTTGATCATAATCCTGCCACCACCTCTTGGCGGAGCTGTGCATCTGAAATACCGCAAAGTCCACTCCATTGGACTCCACTATACCCTTATTGCACAATATCTCGTAGCAACAATTAATGAAATCATGTGTGTTCTCAAAAGGTGTACCACCAAATCGAATTGGAAATAGCTTAGTGAACTTATCCAATCTCTTCAACCCCTCAGAAGACATCACCAGCCTCTGCCTGGTCTGCGTAGTAATGACAGGCTGAACTACTTCAGCTGCTGGAACCGCCAAAGACTGATATATGGAAGCCATCTGCTCCGGAGTGTGGGTAGCGGGAGTTTGGGCTCCCCCCAGCGTGAGAGACAGCTAGTGCCACAGGAAATACAACGGCCTGGGCCATACTCTCCATATGTCCCACCAAACAGACTAGAGCGTCGTGAAGTACGGGAGTGGTAATGAACCCTCCAGGACCTGAGCTAGTCCAACAGGTGCAATCTGAACAAGGATCTCCTCCTCCAGCTCGATCTGAAGCTCTGCAATCGGTGCTGCTGCACGTACTCTAGGTTGAGTTGTACCTCTACCTCGGCGCTGGCCCCTACCCCTGGTAGTGGCTATAACTTAGGCTCTGGTTCCTGCCCGGCTGTGAATGTCGTGCGTGTCTTTGCCATCTGTGAGAGAACAAGAATAGAATCGTTCAAACTTCTATGATAGAATAAAGTCATACGATAGAGAAAGAATGAAGTGACATTTCCTAAATCTCTATAGCCTCTAGAAGATAAGTACAAACGTCACTGTACCGATCATCTAGACTCTTCAAAACTTTCTAATGACTGGTGAGCATATGCAACCTAGTACTCTAATACCAACTTGTCACAATCCGAAATACCAACCTTCGGGTCGTGATGGCACCTAACGTCCACTTGCTAAGCAAGCCAATATTAGTACACAATTAATTATTTTAAACCAATTAGAAAACAATTTAATAAGAAATAAAGTTGTAGAGTTTTAAAAATAGATATACTAAATCCAATTACCGATTAATCAAACCTTAGAATCTGGTGTCACAAGTACATAAACATTCTAACAGTGCTACAACCAACGTCTGAATAAAAGTGCAACTGTTTGAAACAAAAATAAATATTCGAACAAGATAGGGAAGGGGACTTCAGGGCGGGGATGCTCGTGCAGCTATACCTCAAGTCTCCGTGATCAGCTAACCCGAGTAAGCCTCCACTAACTGTTGTTGGGGCCAACAACAGAATCGGCACAAGAAGTAAAAAAGTGTAGCATGAGTACAACCAAATCCATGTACTTTATAAGTGCTGAGCATAACCTCGATGAGGTAGTGATGAGGCTATAATAAGGCACTCACTAAAACATGTACGAATATAATGAAAAAAATAAAATAGAGAAAACAAGTATAACATGAAACTCGAAACAGAAATTACATAACGGTGGGCTCTAAAATAACACTTTGGCTCAACTTCTCAAAACAACACAATATAGTAACAACAATCAAACATAATAAAATAAGTCTTCTCCGTTGCGGCGCGCACTCCGATCCACACATATATATAAATATCAATTCTTCTTTGTATAGCGCGCAAGCCGATCCACAAATATATAAATAATAATTTTTCTCCGTCGCGGCAGCAACTCGATCCACAAATATATATATAAATAAATACCGTTGCAGCGTGCAAGCTGATCCCAAACAATATAAATTAAATGAATAAATTATAACCAGCTACGTCGTATTACAAAATAAATGAATTTCATAATTAATGACATAAGGCGGATAAATGTAGCTATCTAGTAACACGAGAAAGAAGTCAAGTAAAGACAGTAAGTAAATAAAAATACGGATACAAGGAAACAATTAGCAACTAAGGCATGTAACGGATAAATGCATGATTTTAACACATAAAGCAAGTAGTAATTAAAGCATTTAACAAGTAAAAATATGAATCAAATAAAGGCACGAAATAATTGAAAACAATGAATAAATGTTCCAACCTGCATGCTTAACCCGTGGCTACGGATATACACTCGTCACCTTGCATATACGTCGTTCCCACACATAAATCAAGTAGCAAATAACCCAATCAAATCCTAATTCCCTGATGTCATGGTTAACCACGACACTTACCTCACTCCGCAACCAAATCAATGCTCAACAATGGTTTTTCCTTTAGAATTAGCCTCAAAACCAATCAAATCTAGTCAAATATAGTTCAAATAGTTCAAAATAGGCTTTAGAATCTACCCACGAATGAAAAAGACTCAATCTTTAATGAAATTGAAAAGGTCAACAAAAGTCAATCCAGGAACTGCTTGTTCACAACCCGCGATTCAGACCAAAATTTGATTACCTATTCATCCTCGAGCCTAGTTATGCAATTTATTTCAAAGTTCAACCTGAATTTGAGGTCTAAATCTCATTTTTTTAAAATACCTATTTTATACCATAAAATTTATAGATTAAAGGTTAAAATCAATGGGTGATTATGAAAACCATCAAAACTAATTAAAAATCGCTAACCAATGAAGTGAGCATGAAAATCTCTTCATAATCCTCTCTAGGACGAGCTCTATCTCTCTAAAATGGTGTTTTGCAAAAGAATCCCGACTTTCAGCTTTTAATAAGCTGGGCGTCAAATGTTCTTCGCATTAGCGAAACACTTGGCGCGTTCGCGAAGAGCACTGGGCAAAAGGCCATCGCGTTCATGAGGTCCTTTATTGCTGCTCAAAAGCACCTTTTTTATGTTGGCCAAACACGTCAATGTTAAAAAAAAAACTTTTTTAAATAAACAAAATACTTTTGGTCTCCTAGAAGCTTGGACAACAGGCTCTAACTCAGTCGACCTTGCGGGCATTCCCTTTTTTTTTTTTGGGAATCTTACGGAAATATCCCAAATAAGTCCTAACTTACCAATCTCTAGTCATTAGTCATAAACTTAGCAAAACTAGTCAAGCACATACAAAAATTAAAAACCCAAAGAAATAAAGATTCTTTCTCTCCAAGAATCACGAGAAAAGAACTTCTTCCTTATTTTTATGCTTGATCAACAACATTAGATGCAAGAGGGAAATAAAATTTTATGTATGAAGCAGCAAATAAGGTGATGAAATTCAATATATATATATTCCAAAAATGTAAGAAAAAATAACCTTTTCAATGGGTATGGTTGAAAGTCATTGAAAACATATAGATGGGTCAATATACAAAAGTTGAGGAAGATTGGAGGTGATTCTGACTGATCGGGTATAAATAATCGTAGTTAAAGTTGAACTCAAAAAATTCTTTTGCGGCACATGTATCTCATACATAAGTATACATGGATATACATGTAATACACATTTGATACAGGTATGATATATATGTGATACACAAATTATAGATAGTATGATACACATATCATCTTCTACTTTGAATTTTCAATTCAAACATTCTCAAAACTCTACCAAATCATCTAAGAACTGAGATTGAACTTCTTAAGATGTATCAAATCTATTCCAATAACACTCACTCAAAAGAAAATAAAAAATTTGTTAATTTTTTTTTTGTTACAAATAACTAGTTGACTAATATTTATACTCCTTCCGTTTTATATTAGATGAGATACTTTCTTTTTAGTCTGTTCCAAAATAAATGACACATTTCTAAATTTGAAAATAATTCAACTTTAAACTTTTTCATTTTACTCATTACCCTTAATGAGATGTTTTTATAGCCCCACAAATGTCACAGCCCCACAAACCTTTTACCCCTTCAATTTTTAAGACCACAAATTTTAAAAATCTTCTTCTTTTTTCTTAAATTTCATGCCGAGTCAAACTAGCTCATCTAATATGGAAAGAAGGGATTAATATTTTATAAATTGATTAACTTTTATACATATATGGTAATTTCCTTTTTTTATCCTCACTTCTTTCCTATCGTACGACCTTAGTTCAATACGTATACGTAGAGTTAAAAGGGAAGGATCTAGGCTCTTGACACGCGTCACTCTTGCCCACTTCCCTATACACATAAGAATCAGTGCTCTTCCCGGCCATTATTTTTTCTCACTCAACAGTTTGTTATCTTCTCTGTGTTCTTCAAATCGGCCCCGAATTCGACTCTGTATCGAGGTATATTTATTTATTATCATCATCTTTATCCATGTGCGTTTATTAATACGTAAATACTCCGAATGTGATGGAGAATTTCATGCGTTTCTTCAACTTCTCTGGCATTAATGATGATCCAATGCTAGAAACCTGCTAGTAGAATTGTTGGAAATAATGATACGGGCACTTGGTCATGTTTTTTTTTCTTTCCAAATTCGATAATTAAATGCCTGGAATGCATAGCAAATCTTGACTGTTGAAAGAAGTGTAGCAGAGATGCGGACATTAATAGATATGAATGACCACAATCGTTAGAAAATATAGAGAATCTCTGGTACTTTTTAATTTATTTTTATTTTGTATGATGTTTGCCCAAAATGGATTTTAATGTAGAAACATGGTTAGTGAGGATTCATATAGCCGACTCTAGTTTGGCTCGGACTGAGGCGTTGTTGTTTTTGTTGTTGTTGCCTTTGTATAATATTGGATTGAGATACCATGAATGGAGTGACATGGATAATGGAGATTCATAGAGTCAACCCCAACTTGTTTGAGATTGATGCGTAGTCGTTGTTGTAAAAGAAATCAGTAATCTTGTGTAGCATTTCATCGTTTCTTATTTCATTCAGTGATTTTCTGATTATTGAATGAAAGGAACTGGAAAAAAATTATAGTGTGTGTATTTTCTATAAGTAATTAGATGTCTATGATGGGGAGGAGGATGATCCCAATAGATTTGCCGAGAATCAAGTTCTAGGGGATACATGCGAATGCATGAAGAGTATCTTAAACATTTATTACTCTATGCTTTTGCAATATCTATTGTCAGTTAGCTATAGATTGTAAAGAAAATGTATGCTTATTTTTTTCAAACATTGACGAGGTTTTTATGTAGGTTACATAATCGGTTATTAACTTCTGTCGTTTCTTATCTACTACTTCAAATTGTCACATACAAAGATCTATGATCATTATGCTTTAATATACATACTAAATTTGTCTTTTATTCTTTGCAAAAACTGTATCTTTATTTTATAGATGACATTCTAAAGTTTTAATCTGGAATTCAGAGGTAAATTAGAAAATTATGCAGAGAGAAGGAGATGGTAGAGAAGATTCTAACTCCTCCAGTAGTCCATTGGATAGACTTCGAGGCGTGATGTCCCGTATTTTTGGAAGAAAAGATCCATCTGATGACTCGTCCGCGACTTGTCCACCTGAAAACTCATCAGAGTCGTCCATGTTACATCATAGAACTCCACCAGCTGATACACAGCCAGTTGCTAAATCAAAGGGGCCAGTCATTATAGAGCTAGATACTGATGATGAGGGAGATGTAGGGGGAGAAGCAGAAGAGGAAAATTGTGGTGTTAATGGTTCCAGAATGAGCAAAGAAAAAGCTCAAACTAATGCTTATAGTAATGCAAATCCACTTGTTGAGCATCCTGATGACCAACCAGATGGTAAGCGTTGGTTCTAGTTTGTTTCCTTTGTCCCCTAGTTGTATGTTTTTTCCGATCATTTTTGTAGCATCCTAACTGGTGCAAATGCACTGTGCTTATGTAGCTGATCATAACAAGAGCAAAAGCATAAGCAAAGACGTGGCTCATAGGTTGAAAGCGAAGAAAAATGAAGGAGCAAAAGCCCAGACTCAGAGTGTTAGCTATAGAAGAGTAACATATGGTGGGATAAATGGGGCCTATTACACCGCCTCTACCACGTGTAGGACGGGAAGCGATGGAGTACGTTGTCTTTACATTGATATCCTTTAGCTCTAACTTAAAGCCGTAGTTCTTCCTCATTCCTGGTTCTAACTCGACATGTGAAGCAGATGGTTTTAGAGGACAGCAAACAAGCAGATATAACAACTGGTCAAGCAACCCATAGAATCTCTAGGGGCATTCACGACAAGGTATTTTGCTATGTTTAGTAGTTTTTTTTCCCCGCTGTGTTCTTAAATGATTACAGAAATTTAATATGGTGTATATTTTAAAGTCTATCTAGTGAAGTAGAAGGCATGAACTATGAATATGAATTTCCTAAAAGTTTTGGATCATTTACACTAAATTGTGTGACCTACAGAAGGGCCAAATCTGCTGACATGGCAACTATAAATGTAGCCTTAAGTAACTAAATGTAAAACCTTAATGGATTTTCCAGTATCTGACTATCTGTTATGTTTAGTATTTATGTGCACATGCAAAAAGGTGCGTTCTGTCTCATCAAACTTCAGGAATTTACAGGACTTCCCACCACTTTGTCCCTGTGGTAGAAAAAGAGATTCGGAGCTTGATAACTGCAACCAAATTGCTTTGCTCTTAATGGTGTAGCCGAATAATGTTCACTAAGTCTTCACCGAATCTATTTTTCTCTGTTAATATTTGATTTCCAACTTTTGGCATTGCACCCTAATTGGTGAAATACAAGCTATATGTGTCTTATTTATTCTTGGCACTTGCAGGGACACTCACTCACAAGGAAGCTTGATTCTGATGGCAAGGTGAACTCAATGCAGACTTTGCATAATATAGAAGAAGGTAATATCCCTAGATGTTCTGTTTTAAGGTTTCATTTAACAGTTGGATTAAATGTCATCTAATTTTTCTTATTATCGTCCAGATGAATTAGCTAGTTTTGAACAGACTTGGAAAGGGAATGCTGATAAGCATCTGCCCGGCTGGAACAATGGGTTAGATCTTCATGCAAATGCAGGTTAGTCTGAAATATATGCCTTCCTTTATTCTTGTTAAAGAGTTTATTGGCGCATATGTTGATGGGCTCCATTTGTTTGTACCATAGGGCCACTGGAGGCATTACAAACCGGCCGCATCTCCAGGGCCCCGTGGAACTAACCGTGCAACCGCATTGAAACAGCGGGACCCGGTGGGTACAGCTAGTCGGGTTCGCAAAGCGATGGCTGGAAACCACGGTTATGAAAAAAAAATATGTTTTTGTCAGAGTGGGAGTCTCCCCTAGCTTTGCGTTTCTTATAAATGTTAGACACTAAACGACCTTATTTGATGAGCATGTTCTGCATGCAATAACAACAACAATAACCCAGTATAATCCCATTTAGTGGGGTCTGGGGAGGGTAGTGTGTACGCAGACCTTACCCCTACCCTGGGGTAGGGAGCATGTTTCCAAATAGACCCTCGGCATCATTCCCTCCAAGAACTTCCCATCTTGCTCTTGGGGAGACTCGAATTCACAACCTCTCGGTTGGAAGTGGAGGTTGCTTACCATCAGAGCAACCTCTCTTGTCTCATGTTCTGCATGCAGATAGGTCAAAAAAGCTTTAATCATGTAGTGATAGTATCGAATAGTTTATTTCAAATTGACCAACACATTTTAAGGAAAGTCACTGATTAAGAGAGGTCATCATTTCTTACCTTGTTCTTATTCTTCCTGCATATATGCTCAATTTCTCCGCAAATAAATAATAAGAAGAATTATTTAGACATTGTGGAAATTACTTGTATTGAATTGGTGGCAGACAATAACGTCTTTTTTTAAGTTTTAAGCTACTCGGAATTAGATAAGTTTAAGTTACATGAAATAAGTAACATTATTAAGGGAAATTACCTAAGTACAGAGATTATTAATTGTGATAGAATTAAGAATGTTCTGTATTACTAATCTTGATATATCCTAATATGTTATTACATAAATGTTCTTGACTTCCAACCCACTTTTCCAAACTCAAGGTAATGAAGCAATTTGAGTTTGTAAACTATAACTGAAAAGTCAAGTCGAATATACTTGGCAATGCCTTGAAACAAAAACAACTAGGATGTGATACCAAAATGAAGCTGCGAAACATGGTTGTATTTGAGGACATGCTGCTGCTGGCTTAACTAGAACAAGAACAAGTACTGCCAGCTTGGCCACATACGGCTATTCCTGGCGTTGACTTGGTAGAGATGTAACTGGTGAAGTGTATGACCATCTCATCTAAAAGCTTAAGCTCTTAGAGAGAACACACTTTTATTTACTTAATTATGTCTTCAACACGCCCCTTCACGTGCGGGTTCGATTTTTTTATGAGCCAAGCACGTGAAAATTCTTTTTGATATTGGGTGGTGGTGAAACTCGAACCCAGGACATTTGCCTACCCTGATACCATGTTGAAGTCTGCGCTAAAACCATATTAAAGTGGTTGTTAGATGACATGGTCACACACTTCAACATGGTATCAGAGTAGGCATAGGTCATGGGTTTGAGTCTCACCGCCACTCAATATCAAAAATAATTTTCACGTGCTTGGCTCATCAAAAAGAATCAAGCCCGCACGTGTGGGGGGGGGGGGGGGGNAAATGTATGGTCTCTCTGACAGCTTAAGCTTTTAGATGAGATGGTCACACACTTCAACCGTAACAATGATATATGATGCCGACTAGAGATGTTGACTTGTTGTGATGATGATATGTCAGTTAACTGGGATGGCTGTCGACTTGACAAGATAATAGATGTGGACTAATAATATCACCCCTGGACTACTGTGAACATCGAAGCGTGATACATGGTATCAAAACAATGTCAAAAGTGATAGTAGGAAAGATTGATGCGCCCAAACTGGTTTCAGATAGGAGATAAGATTAGTGAAATTATGAAAAGAATGAAAAACTTTGTCGGTACAGGTGTAAGACCGTCCACCATAGGGTGAAGTTATTTATGTCACTACAAAGATTCTAAAGTCTCTAATAGCATGTGAAAATAGGTGGAGGAAGAGAGACCTTGTATTATATTGAATTGATTGTAAATGATATTTAAGGAGTTCCACATAAAGCAGTTTAGGCTACTAGAAATAAAGCAAGTTTGGATTACATGATATAAGGAGAGTCATTAAATAAGAAGAATAACCAAACATAAATAAATATTTCTAAATATGACAGAATTTGGAAGAATGCTATATGCTATGTTAAGCTAAATATCTTCCAACATATTACTTCATTTATTCTCTCAATTTTCAGTAGGCATCAGGATATTCGTGTGAGAACAAAAGATGTTATCCCTCAAAGATACTTTAGGTTATTAAAGGAACACATTTTAAATAATGTGGTTATTGTTGCACGGCAAGTTACTTACTGCAGGCAGGCTCGCTAGCAGGTATGTACTGGTAGATCTCTTGTGCTCTCTGTCAAACTCAACATGAAGGTAGAGATCACTTGTATGGAAATTGTAGATTTACTAAAGCTTTAGGTTTGGATGAAGAGTCAACCCTTTTCAGCAGCTATACATGTTAGCAGCAAATACAATGGGCTGTCAAGAGTGCCAAGGACAGATCACATCTCAAATCTTTAGAATGATTTATGTAGAAGTCAGTCATGCTGTTTGGATGTAAAGAAACCAAAGGATATTTGAAGGAATCAGTAGGGAAGTAGTCAGTATTACTAGAAACATTGCTTATTTCTGTAATGTTAGAGGTTCTCCTGAGATTAGAAGTCTGGTGCAATCGTGGAGTTTTAGTGTAGTGCTGATTCATAGATGAGTTTCCTTTCTGTGTAACTAATTTATTGATTGGGAGATATCTTCCCTAGGAGGTGAGCTCTCAATCCAGCAAGTACAGGCAGAGTGCTTTAGTTTTACTAGTTGTCGTTTTGGATGGCTGGTTACGTTAGTTCAGCTTGTTTTTGTAAATTCAGTACTTGTTGATCAATAAAAATTTTAATTACCAAAAAAAAAAAAGGGAACCCCTGTTTAAGAGTAAAAGATCCTTGGCAAGATATGATTATAATTTATAAGTTATATTTAGCACGACTTTAGTTTAGTGGCAGTTTAGTAAAAAGTTTTGTAGGTTTTATTGTGGTCCTAAACTAGAAATTAGTTCAATTGTAAGATCCATTTTGGAAATTGACTTGTTTAGAATATTTGTGTCTACGCTAAGATTCTAGAAGCCAGTCATGGTTGCTTCCTTCAGTGCTAGAACTGGCAGAAAATACTGTAGGAATATCTGCTGGTAATCTCTTGTTGATTCCAAGTACTTAAGTTCGACACTTTGCTCATGATTTGACAACATAATGGAGTGGAAAGCATTAAGCAAACATTTGTTGGCCATATTCATTCTTAGTTATGACAATCCAAATCGTCTATACAAAATTGCTGAAGTTTATGTAGTATCAGAAGTGGAAAAGCAAAACAGGGTAAGAAATGAGAGAGAGAAGAAGAAGGGGGGGGGGGGGGGGGGGGAGAAGATTGGAGAAAGGAGACGGGTAAATAGTTCCAATGAACAATCAGAACTTTTGACATTATGAAACATGGCCAAGTGATAATGGTATCTTATATGATCAACATCGTCTTGGAGTGACAATGTCCAAATGGAATTCCAAGCTTTATAGGACGTGTAGATTGTATATATCTAATATCTACTATGTGCTTTAAATATTGTATATAAAATTGTAAAGCAATGGGTTGAAACACTGGGTGGATTGACTCAAGATGTATACAAATTGTCTTTTGGTGCTCTTTTACACCTAATGTGAGATCTTATATATCTCAACAACCTTCTGCTCCATAGGCCACTTATATGTCCCAACATGCTTCTGCATGTGTAATTCGATCTTTGTGATTCATACATGGACTTGAATGCAAATTTAGGAATTTGACACGGGCTTATCAAAGGTTGACTCTGATACTAATGCAGAAGAACTTAAGTATCGAACCCAAAGTATTAATCTCGTATGGACGAATGATACAATAACTTTATACACAGTTAGTGCGTGACACTTAACACGTGTATGGTCGTACTAAGGTGACCTAACAAATGCAACGGTTTGTGGTTCTCTTGACATGCTTGCTCCTTTTGTTCTCTCATCTCACCATATCCGGACATACTTCTATAAATAGGGACAATATTGAACATGTACTAGGCCTGTGTAGTGAAACTTACTAGCATGTATAACGGTCTTTGTTTTGAGGAAAGAGCTGGCTCAGGAAATAATCTACAAAAAGATCCGTGCCCTTTTAAAACATGGTTTTTCGGCCCCAGGGGTGTTTCCACTTTCATCATAATCTTTATCCAATACTCATGCATTCTTTGCATCGTGCATTATTGTTTTGCAGGAACAAGTAATCATTCGTTAACGAACTGGAATCCTGGGTTTGGAGATCCATATGGAGGTTTGAGACCAAATGGCAATAACCAGCCGAAGCCTACATGTGGAAGACCAAAAAAGGTTGTCACCATCAACATAGAGTAAACGTCCATACTGTTCACTTGCTTAGCTGCAGATTGGTCTCCACGACATCTCAACAGCTGACAGAATCAATAGCAGTTAGTGTTGCATTTCTGAGAAGGAAAATGTGCTGTTCTCGATGCCAGTCCCCGATTCAGGAATTTCTTCTAATCATGATTTCAGTAGTTATAGTTCACCATCGACTGGGAGAGTAATAAGGCAATTTCGCATGGAGTTTAGCTTTTATCCACTGATAGTGTAAAAATAACGTTCAGTTGAAAATTAACTGCAGGTAACCATCCTGAAAGGTGCAAATAGTGGCCTTATAGACTAAAGAAAGAATCGCCCTCAAGCCAGAAAGCAACGGAAGTTTATGAATGAAATAACGAACGAATACTTCCTTTCCTCTTTTTCTGTTTTTCGTTTCAAAAAAAAAATAAAAAAATAAAAAAAATCTCCATGCTTCATAAAAGTTCGCCATTAAAAGTCTTGAGTACAGACTCAGTCCTAAGGATAGCATTTTGAACATGAAAACTCTCATACATGATACACATTTTTGCCCCAAAGGAACGAATTATATTGAAGAAACCTTTCAATCAACATAAAAACAGCCTTTGGAGGACTGCATGTAAACAATAAATAAACCAGCATTAGTCGAGTGACTTTGTACGTAATTTTACCAAGAAAACTAGATGCATCTTCTATTTATATCAATTTGGCTTTACTGTACTATTATGCCTCGTTTATAGCAACATAATTTTATACTCCAATTAAGAACCTGTAATTTTCAACAGGCAGCGCGACCATAAACGATTTTAATCAAAATAATTTTGTCTCCAAAAGAGAGCATATATCGTCTCCATCGACAAAGAGAGCATATATCGTCTCCATCGACTTAACTTCTTCTCTTTTAATTTTATTTTTTTTATTTTTTTGAGGCATGAAGGATCAAATATTTATTACAGAAATAACTAATTTACATCACACACAAATATACGAGCTCGGACTACATTACATGCAATAGAGTTTAAGTTATATATACCGTTACTGTAATTTTTTTTATATTATCCCAAGAATTCTCTTAACTTAACTTGCTAGCTTGTAACATGGTCACGAAGTAGCAAAACGACTTCATCCAAAATGTATCGGACAACTACGATATTTTATTTCAGCAGAAAGATATTTTCAGAAAAGCGAGCAAGTGATGGATACTTGATTCAGCAAGCAAAAATTAGCTAGTTTAATTTTTTTGATATATTAGAAGAATTAATTTATCAGATAGGTCAAAAGTGATGGATCGCGGTTTCTCTTCAGTAATACGGTTTTGTTAATTTTCAGTATTTTTTATAAATTTCATGTAAAAGTTGCTAATAGAAGTTAGAACGCGATAACATATTGATAGAAACTAAGGGTCCACCAAACTGTATAGAGAAATAGGTTTTCTATCAGTTCCCACTGTACGCAGCAGTAACACTACTAGAAATCTAGAAAAAAACGACCACGAAAAGCGACCAAAGTTGGTCGCTTATTGGCCAAAAAGCGACCAAAAAGCGACCAAAAAGCGACCAAACAGGCCTGGTCGAAATTAAGCTGGTCCCTTTATCTTAGGGACCAAAATTGGTCACCAATTAGTGACCAACTTTGGTCTCCAAGATAAAAGGACCAAATATTCTGGGTAGAGAAATAAGCAACCAACTTTGGTCACTTTAATATTTTAATAATATAACTTTGGCGATCAAAGTTGGTCGCAACATGTAAATTACTTTTTATTTATTTATTATTAATCAAACAAAAAGCGACCAACTTTGGTCTATAAAGAAAATATTATATTTTAAAATTTAAATATTTGAGACCAAAGTTGGTCGCTTTATTATTAATTTTTTTAATTTTTTTTAAAAATAAGCGACCAAAGTTGGTCGACAACTTCAAGAATTAATTATTTTTTTAATTATAAGCGACCAACTTTGGTCGCTATATTTCCAGAATTTTTTTTTTAATGGAATAACGATCAAAGTTGGTCGCTTTTGGGAAATCTGGGTTTAGTGGCAATCAAAGTTGGTCGCTTTTGGAAAATCTGGGTTTAGTGGCGACCAAGGTTGGTCGCAATTGCCCAAAAAATTATTTTTTAAGTGAAAAACGACCAAATAACGACCAAAGTTGGTCGCTTTTTTGGTATATTTTTGACAGAAACTGCCTGTTTTGGTAGCTACACCACCTGCCAGCTTACCAAAAATCCTAAACAGGCATTTTATGCCAACAACAACAACAATTAAAAGCAACAAAGTATAAAGTTCAATATAACTAACACATTAAGCTAACAAAACTAAGTTAACGCTTATTACAAGCCCATTCAAAAACTGATTCTATTGTCTAGTTCAAAGTATATAAAGTACTCAAGGAGTGTTCTTTCAACATTCTCGTCCGAAAGTTGGATTGCCTCGCTCGATTCATTAGGTGGCTGACTGCGTATAAATTCCCCCACATCAGCTGTGAAGCGAACCTATAAGACAAATTATATTGAATTAGTATTTCAAAATTTATATAAAAGTAAATCAAAATACTTAATGAAAAGTAAAAAACTTACATGTATTCGACCCACCTTTATGAATCAGTCTCTTTCTTATTCTTCTTTACAATACGAGTTTCATTGAATAGCTCATGATCTTGCTTCATTGGCATCATACAGCTGTCTGGTGGCTTTGGTGATTATCCTCAGGATGAACTTGGATACAGAGAATAACTTAAATACAGTACCTGACAGGCTGTATCTTTGATCAATTGTTGTTCTCATTAGCGACAATGATGATGAGAATGCAATGGCATGTATTTCAAATAGTGATGGTGTAGGTAGGATTTAACATTTCCTAAGTAGATAAAAGAGGTTATAGAGGAATTCTCTACTTCATTTTACAAGAGGAAAAGAAAGTTTAATTGATAGTGACAAGGTTGATGGTGATGGAATGTTTTCCATCGGTCGTGGCAGTTCCCATAAAACGGGGATCATAAGACTCTATGATGACAAAGATAAAAGAAAATCTTTATTCTCAACTTTCTTCTAAGTCTGATCCATACAAGCTTAATGGGATTGGTGATATTTCTTCGGATTCAGACAATGATTTGACTGATAAAAGTATGAAAATGCTAATAAAAAGAATTAAAGGTAAAATATTTTTCTTGGTAGAGAAGGATGCTAAACTCTTCCAAGAAAAATATTTTACCTTTAATTCTTTTTATTAGCATTTCCATACTTTTGTCAGTTAAATCATTGTCTGAATCCGAATAAATATCACCAATTCCATTAAGCTTTTACGGATCATACGTGGAACAAAGTTGAGAATAAAACTCCTTTCGTCTTTGTCATCATAGAATCTTATGATCCCCATTTTATGGGAACTGCCATGACCGATGGAACACATTCCATCACCATCAACATCGTCACTCTCAATTAAACTTCTTTTCTTCTTGTAAAATGAAGTAGAGAATTCCTCTATAACCTCTTCTTTTATCTACTTAGGAAATGTTAAATTCCTATCTACACCATCACTATTTGATTCACATGCTATTGTCTTCTCATGATCATTGTCGCTAATGAGAAGAACAATTACAGGTACACTCTACCGGGTACCGTGTCTTAGTTATTCTTTGGTGAAAGTTCCATTGCATGTCTAATAAAGTCATCAACCCTTTCTACAAAATCCTCCCGCAATCTAAAACTCCAATACATAAACAAAAATTTCAATTTATATAGTAAAGGTTCAATTCATATCCTAAAGGTTCAACTCATATCTACAAAAGTTCAAGTCATATCCTAAAATTTCAATTTATAATCTAAAATTCCAATACATAAACCAAAATTTTAATTCATATCCTAAAGGTTCAATTCATATCCTAAAGGTTCAACTCATATCCATAAATGTTCAAGTCATATCCTAAAATTTTAATTTATAATCTAAAATTCTAATACATAAACCAAAATTTCAATACATAAACCAAAATTTCAATTCATATCGTAAAGGTTCAACTCATATCCACAAAATTTCAAGTCATATCCTAAAATTTAAATTTATAATATAAAATTCCAATACATAAACCAAAATTTCAATACATAAACTAAAATTTTAATTCATATCGTAAATGTTCAATTCATATCCTAAAGGTTCAACTCATATCCACAAAAGTTCAAGTCATATCCTAAAATTTCAATTTATAATCTAAAATTCCAATACATAAACCAAAATTTCAATTCATATCCTAAATGTTCAATTCATATCCTAAAGGTTCAATTCATATCATACAGGTTCAAGTCATATCCACAAAAGTTCAAGTCATATCCACAAAAGTTCAATTTATAATCTAAAATTCCAATACATAAATCAAAATTTCAATACATAAACCAAAATTTCAATTCATATCGTAAAGGTTCAATTCATATCCTAAAGGTTCAACTCATATCCAC